>CABFWB010004085.1:0-19159 GCA_902151455.1 Timema bartmani
TTGTTTAGAAAAAGTAGCTATCTGTTCATTCACTTCTTTTAACTTATGGGAAAAATAATCATGGGGCTTACTTACCAAGTCACTGTGAACTATTTTCAAATTACTTTTAACTTTACTGGGAAGCATACTGTCAGCAGCCAACACTTTCAGGCAAACGCCACACCGAAGATGCTCTTGATTATCCACACTCATGTTTGTGAAACCATAATTCAAGTAACTCTAATAATATTTCCTATATTTCCTTTTCCGTTCATCCGTAAAGGCAGGCACCGTGTCTTCCACTTCACGTTTTTTTATTAATATTTTAAAACTTCTTCATTATTATGGAACACATAATAACGAACCAGTGACTATTATACCACTACTATAAAAATGTCAAATTCTAACAATACTACGAGACTTATTAGTTAAGCTAGCTTCCTAAGCACATGCTCTCCTACTACCGCCACTCACACCCAGCCTAGAGTCAGGCAACCGATTGACTTGAGCACTATCTAGATGGAATTTACAGTACCATGACTGCTGTATTAACTTCCTATTTTGCTAGAGGTAGGCCACGCTGCACGTGCAGTTAAGTGTCTCTGTTGGGTCTACTACGTCAATAGTGTCTTTTGTTTGTAATTAAAAAAACTAAAAGCATTCTTCATTCTCGGCGAGGTGCGCGACTCCCCTGGCCGATACTGGCGCCTCCCAAGGGCTCCATGCCTCACTGTTTGGGAACCTCTGCTGTAGAACATGTTACAACCGATAAAATATTAGCATGTACACAACAAGAATAGTCTATAGTATCTTTTTTCGCCTTGATTTCTGCTGAGCGAACTGGTTGATGATGCCAGACAAATACATTTTATCCAATGAGTGTGCTGTTATCTCGATCATAAACGTTTCAGGGCTCCTCATTTACAGATGTGGTAGAGCTGTCCATGGCATCATTGAGATATTCTTCTATGGCCTTTCTACAGCAGGGCTGTCCAACATGAAGTTAGCCAAGGGCCTCATTTTATATTTATAGACAGTGTGTGGTCCGCACACTTAAAAATTAGGCCTGCATGGCATCAACAACTTTTTATTTGATACTCTTAAACAGAAAATCCGTTGCTTTTTTTTACTAAATTATTTTGTTTGATTTGAGATTAATGGCTTTGAATTTTCTAATCCAATCAAATTCCTATTTTGTAATTATTTTGATAATTGACGCAACCTAAGACTTAAGTGAAAATATATGGATATTTAAGGTGAATGATGAGTATAAAAATTTACAGTCAAGAGTAATTTTAATTAGATACCAATTAGAAATAACATACACTAAAAACATTTGGAAACAAAATTTGCACATAATATACACATTATATTATATTTATTGTATCTAATGTGTATGTTGTGTGTGATCTGTTTCTGCTACACATGCTGGTATATACACTGTGACATTTGTAAAGGCAAAACTCAGCAAATGGATCAAAGAGTCACCTAAGAAAGAACTTCTGTAAGGTGACTTTATATATATATTTTTCATATTAATTGAGAAGGCACTCTCACAGAGATAAGTACTTACAAACATAGGATAAATTTTAAGTCCAAAATCACAAAGATGGGGAAACTGATTGTTTGATGATATCTTGAAGAAGTTGATGCCTTTCTCTTACATGGTGCTAAGAAAAAAATGTGTTTGAAAGTCACATAGTTTCAGTTAATATCTAGGATCTTGGTCTTCAATTTTCCCGTTTAATGGTTTTCTAAAAAGTGCAATACTACCAGGACGTTCATCAAACTCTTTAAATCTTGCATTACATTCTTCCTGGTTGATGTTTATGTTAGATGCAAGGCTTGCAAAACTATACGTTCCATAGTTTTCTGCCGATAATTCCAAGCATGGGGGGAAATTAGCCAAACTGTTTTTTTTCCAGGCTTATCTTGAAAATTTCAATTTTTTTTTCGAAAGCCCCTTACATGGCCATATAGGGTTGGGTCAATATCATCCTTTCCCTGGAGTTTCAAATTTAGCTCATTTAAATGCCTTGTGATATCTGTAAAGAATGCTAGCTCAGAGAGAAACTTAGGATCTGACAGTTTGTTAGTTAGCTCTGTATCGCCACTTCTCCTATCTGATAGAAGAAGTGACGAATACATTAACAATGATATACATAAACAAGGAAAGGAAGGAACGAGCATAAGAGAGGTATGCAAGTTGAACAAATCAGTTTATTAAAATTCAAACAAGACGAAACAATTACAAATAGTTAGACGAGATCTTATCCAAAACATTCCATCGTTTATTATAGGAGATTAAATCATTTACTTTAGATACCGTTATCCCAATAGGGACGTTAGGTGTGAAACACCTTGGTTGGACCAGCAATCAACATAGGTATGGTTGTGTCTATATTATGAAAGGGTGTAGCTCGTTAAAATAGAACTAACACATATTCTACTACGAAGGTGCGTCCGCCTCAACACAACGGCAATTTAAATTGGAATCAAATATTCACTGGAGGTTAAGCAACAATACATAACACCACTCCTGCCTTGCGGCTACTAGACTTTAACCTAATAATCATTTAAAAGAATAATAGTTAATCCTATATATTATTTCTGTTGTAAGCATCCCTTTTTCTCAACTAATAAAAAGCCTACAGCGATGAATAAGTTATCAATGGATAGGAATTTTTTTACTGACTTCTGACATAGCATACTCAGTTTATGCTAAAACACATTGTTTGATTAAAATTTAAGTTAAAAGAAAACCTAACAATAATTTTGTATGAATTACCAAAAATGACAAACAAAAAATTCAAGATGATTGCATTCTGACATCAAATATTGTGTGCAAAGAGGTATTTTAAATTGTAAATATTTTCAACTTAATAAACTCTCTTTACTATTTTGTGTATACACTTCGCTGAGTATTTAATTTCAACAACCCAACAAAAGACTAAATCTTTTTTTTACAGAGGGGAGGGAGGGGAAGGTTGAATGTGTGAAAGTTTCATAAGGGTTTATTGGTAATATCTAGTTCTAGAAAGTCCTAGTTTAAAGAGTTACAACGTTGGTAGTTAAATGGGCAAGCTAGCATGAGTTAACTACATATTGATTTACGAGATACAAAGTTTAAATTCCTAGAAGAGGAACTATAGGTTTACAAATAATTAATGGAGAGCTGCCAGGAATCTAGACTGTAAAGATACTATGGCTGGTCTATTCCTCATTAGTACTGCCTGGTCTTGCAATAGTATATTTAAATATCAACACAAGTCTGAACACAGACTATAACACCAGCAAACAGTTAAACATTAACTAATTAAAACGGTGCCCGAAGGGGGCCGGACAAAATAAATAATACCCCGTGGGTCATTACTCTGTAATAGTAGCATGCCCATAAGATGAGCACCGTATGGAAGTACACCAATAGAAAGATAAGAGACGTATCAGTCAAAGACCCAACTAGGTCATGGAACAAAACTTTAGATAACCTGATTTCCACCAATATTGGATATAAAGATATAAACTAGCCCAAACATGGCCATTCAGTATAGGGCGTCAGGTTAATGTCCAGGTATTTACGATCATGTCTTAAGGACATTGAAAAACAAGTAAGAAACTTTGACATACTAAACTAAGTCTTATGGACATAAAAAATAGAGATAAAACTCTAGCATTCAAAATTATGCCATATGGGCATATAAAACAAGTCAGAGCTCTGACATACAAAATTATGTCTAATGGACATAAAAAAAAATCAGGAATACACTAACTAAGATTACTAGATTAAGTACTCGTAGTCACAGACTTTACTTCATCTGCAGTGAGGAGGAGAGACTGACGCCTCAAACATCATTATCACCGCTTGATTAGTCCACTGGTCCTTAGTTCACTTCTAGGCAGTTCCTCCGACGAATCATCACAAAAGAATACAAAATGTGAAGCGAGGGATGGCTGTTTTATACAAGATACACTGACGTATTAGGAAAGGGACGTCCACCAGGAAAAAGGGTGGGGAGTGAGTTTTCAGAATTGAGCAGAAAGACAACCAGCGCTGACAAACGGCCGCTGAGCATAACAAAAGGAAGCCATTCGTCATTACATCCACGTCGGGCCAGTGTGTAATATGTCCTTGTGTTGAACTTCCAGGAACAGTCAGCTGGGGCACTTTCCTCAAGTTTGGGCGTTTCCAGCAACACGATTTAACCGTGAGATTATATCTGCCACACATTATTAGCATTTATTAGTTCTTGCATATATAGTGATAATCACACACATATATATATATATATATATATATAAGGTATTTTGAGTGTACGTGCTAACGGGCAATTAGCACGTTACAGCTCGTCTGTTTCTAGCTTCCCTAGCTGTCTAAGAAATGTCTGAATTTCTCTTCAGAACAAAGAATCTTATCAGTCATTTCTCAACACTAAGCCACCTTACTTCCAAGTGCAATAATAAATCACCTTCCGAAAGTTCCTACGCTTCCAAAAGTGCCCGAAAATTTCGATAGGTGAGTAATTTACCTTCTAGTCAAGACCTTGTGGTTATTCAAGATAAAAAAAATTCACTTGATTATTCTTGAAACTATGCATAAGGATGATAGGACTATTGGTGTTTTTCAACTTAACTTAGTATGCGTCTCTCAAAAATGAGATCATTAACCCTTGTTTTGAACAACTAGAGTCTAGACATTAGACAAGTGTTACAATAAATTAAAATGGTCTAATGAAATGTTTACTATGCTCTGTATCATAATGTAAAGATAAGTTAAGACTTTGCTTATTGTGTTTTATAGTAAACATGGCAAAAACTGTTTAGGTACCAAAGCTCAGAACCATACAATTCGATTCTATGTTAACATTACAATACGTAAAGCCTCATCTCCATCTTGTACAGGGCTGCGCAGAATAAAGTACACATAAATTATATAGTTATTAATTATGTTATTACAAATTTATTCAAAGATTTGATTTCACCAAACAAAATCATCATCAAATTTTTTATTGAACTTTATTTTGAATTAAGATGTATTATTTGTTCTAATAAAGACACAAGTCCTGTTGTATTTCCTATAACAGCACCCATTAATATTGCAGTAAAGTCAAAAATGGTTATTTTTGTGGACCAACTCTTACCACTCGGCCAGTCTATCTACATAGTTCAACTAATGGGGTGTATATAGGCTACCCACATTGACGTAGAATACGAGTAGAAAGAATTTATAAAAATTACACCCTTAGTGCATACTAACGTGATCACAACTTCTACATCTCCGTCAGTGGCAATCCAGTCTATAAGTAGCTACGTTTTATAATTGAAAAATGCACACTGATTAGCTAATCTTTCAGTTATTTTATTTATACTAGACGCTATATTTAGAGCCTTAGTAAATAAAAACAACATATTTTGTTTGTTTTATAAGTCTTATTTATTCTTGAACATCACTATATATATTTAACATAAACACATACACACAATAGAAAAAACTTCAAATACCAGCCCCGCAGAGCTCTCGTACGATGGGCACTACAGTTCATGTTGAACACTTAGAAGTAAAAGATGAGGATGGAATTGATGTAAAAAGATTTTATTTTTTACACTTTTCTTAATAGTTCAACTTCATCGTTGTGTGTTTTTAGCAGCACGCTTTTTGAACTCAGCAACACTTAATTTCCTACTCATATTTAAAGACTAAAACTTGAAAACGAGTCACTTAAAACACACATAGGATTATCATTGAAAAGAGGTTATGTATGACACACTTTACAGCGAGCGTGGGAATAAAACGTTAACATTGTGAATGAAACGCCAAGGCAGACAGACGAGAATTAAAGTAACTAAGGGTCAGTTCAAAATTACTACACTAGAATGCGTGTATAGCAGGAAATCGACTGTGATTCACGCATTTCTACAAGCAGAATAAACGCAACAAAAACAATAGTGTAATTTCGGTACTTTTAATTATTATGTAAATAAAAAAAAAAATTCCTTTTAAAAAATATGGTCCTCTCGTGCGCCCCCTCAAGTCCAGCACCCAGGGCATTGGCACATTCTACCCAGTTATAAACCGGGACCTGTGATTATTGCTAGTGGGACCCCTAAGACCAAATGATTACCGACGTGGAGTTAAGAAAATTATTATGGTGGTTGTGAGAGTGAGTGAAAGAAGTAAAATAAAGATATTTTAAATATGTGTTCGTATTGATTGAAAACAAAATTCACAAATCTTCTCAAACAATAAAAAGTATTGGTGGTGTTATATCATTTCCGGCAACTTATCGAAGAAAAAAAGAAAATTTAAAAATGTAGGGTGTAACAATAACAAAGCTATTTTTAGAGTACAAATCGATGACATCCCATGTAAAGTAATTTATGACAAAATTACTTCAAGAAAAATACTCATTCAATTCCAACTCTACTTACCATCTTTTATGGTTGATGTCTAGTTCGAGTTGTAATATGGAAGAGTTTTACTCTCTACTCTCACCTACCCCTTTAAATAATTATGATCATGTGGATAGGTAAGCGTGATATACTTAAAACGTGTGCCTTGAATTTGTTCTTGTGTGGGTTCGTGATTTATGCTAGACTTGGTTTTAAAGAGGTTTATTAGTACTACTATGCTATTACAAATGTGATGTTGGTAGTGATATTAATATGGTAGAACTTAGAGAATACTCGGAAGCTTGTGACAAAATGAGGTGTTGCCAAGAATACCCCATGGCCTGTCTGACTCCTAGGTGATCCCTACACGGTCCCTGAACCTCGGTACCCTGGGCTCGAGCGGAAACCCTCAAAACTGGTACTGATTAATCGGCGTCCTAGCCCGCCTAGTCCCGAATCGATTAGAGTCACCCCTAGACTTCCTTGTTGTTTAGTCAGCCATGTTGGCTGAATCTCCTACATTTAATCCTGGCTCCTGGCCTGGTTTCTGACTAAGGAATGCTGAAAATTTTTTTTGGTCAGCTCCTCTATTCTATTTGTTTAGAGGCTAATCAAAACAACCTGCAACGCACGTTTAGTCATTCGCAATTCATAACACACAATATTACAGAAACACGTCTTCTAATTTAGGTCGTGCGGTTAAGTGTGTATATATATATATATATATATATATATAGTGTGTATATATGTATATATATATAGTGTGTATATATGTATATATATATATACACACACACTTAACCGCACGGCCTAAATTGGAATATATATATAGGCACCACGTCTTACTAATTGACCCGGTTATAAGAATAATGTGTACTATTTATACTAATGAGCCAAGGATTAATAAGGTTACATTTGAGGAAGTGTACCAAATTTGCGGTAAGGGGAGTGGAAAACCATTTAGAAGAATCACCTTCAGTATGTCTGACCAGGACTCAAACCCCGATCTCCCTGTCATCAACAGTCCAGTCTATTGCGAGAATGACGCCTTAGACCATGCGGCTACCATAAACCGTTGAGATCTGTATAGAAATAGTTGTGTATTTCTATTATTATTATTATTATTATTATTATTATTATTATTATTATTATTACTTATTACGTACCTTCCTAGAAAGTAGAATTCAGTAAGAAGACTTAATACTCCCAGATCAATCATACCCAGCCATTGTCCCTATAACGGATGGCAACAACAGTTCTATTTAGTAATGACGTCATTAGAAGCCATTGCAGATGCGAATATTCTTACTACAAGAGAGCGCATGCGCACCTTGAGATAAACGCGACCAAGATCTCTCTGTGGCCCTGACGTGAAGTCAAGATTGTTCCAGGTTGTGGAACACGTTTCTATCGTTAGCTGTAGTTTTAATGCGCAAACTATAAGTAATAAATCTATTGTCCATTGTGACGCAGGAATTTACTTAATACAAAACTTAAATAAAAGGAGTACAACCTTAGGTGGCTTATGTTAAAGAAAAATAATGGTCCCATGTGATTTGACAACGTTCTTACAAAGGATTCTATTTTGATATAAAATTATTATCTTCATATTTTGGTCTAAATATTTTCTGACTGCTCAAGATTGAAACACACCTCGGTTAAGTTAACATTTTGTCCAAATCAACACATACCATTAATTTCACAGCATGTTACGTAACGTCACATGTGTTTTTATCAAACAATACAACTTCAAAAAATAGAACTTGATCTGATTTATTGGTTCTTATTAATTGATCAGGAAAGTCTTAAATACATAAGAAATTAAAATAGGGCAGTTTACCAATAATTCTCTTCAAAGGGAAAGGAATGCGTTTATGCAAGCACTTAACACACACGTATTCAAACGAGTTTCATTTCATTCGGCTAGGGGAACCCGAACAGTGTAGTGTGTGTCTCAATCCAGCTGAATAATAATCATTTAAACAGGTATGCTAGCCTTGGAAACCACTCGTCAAAGTGACACGCTTAATTTAGTTTGTTGTAGCTATACAATATCAAATACACACCTCACCATTAGAGGTTATGGATACTGTTAGCTGTCATCCAAAAATACATTGTTGAGGCTTGCGAAGAACATATTTATTTTAACAGAAACATTGTTGTGTGTATATATTTGTGTAAAATTTATATATATTCTTAAATTATGTACTATTCATAAATTAATGTTATACTTTTTTGAGTGTTGAAATACATTGGTGAGCTATGACCAACGTAGTTAGTAAAATTAGAGGAAAACTTGATTCAATATAAGTGTAAATATTTATGCTCATTCTGATGTGTTTAACAACAACAATGTAAATGCAATCATCAATAGTTATATTTGACTTAAACTAAAGTTTACAATTATTCCATATATTTCCTAGCCTGACGGGTACAATGAGGAAACCAATCTCTTCTCAACTTTTCAGCAAATAACCCGAGATTAAAGGATCAGTGGGCTATTGCCTGAGCAGTTCTAAAGTTCACGAACTAAATGTGATAACGAAACCATTCAGACACTTCCTGGTACTAACGGATGAATAAATATCAAGCATATTTGCCGCCAATACTTTGAAGAGTACGATTCATGGTGAGTACCCATTTAACCATACTGTGGATACATTTTATTTCTATTCTGAGGTATTTTTTTGTTCAAAATTAAATATTATTTCACTTTTACTTGCGTTCATAACATTTTATTATTTAGAAATTAATGACCATTTGGGTAACATTAGTCGTCATACTCAGAATAAAAATCGCCAAAAAGTTTTGATTATCCAAATTGTATGGTTTGTAGTAAAGGCCAGCGTCAGTCGAGACGTTTTGTGATTGTTGTGAAAATCTATAGCTCAATGCCTTGTTTAGAGCACTCACTCTTTTTATATTATATCGTGAGCCCTGTAATTATAACGTTAATACATTCACCGATTAATGTAAATTACACACACATATTATATATATAAATAATTATATATTTCACTAAATTATAGTCTTTGGGGACTCACAAATGAAAAACCAAATTCATCTGTTGTGTCAGGGGATAGGATTATTTAGATAATTGGAGGAATACTTGACTAAATTATCCAGTTGATGGCATTCCTAAATCCAAAACAAACATAATCTGCGGTCCTTCACTTGTTGAAGGCCGTACTCACCTCATTAGCTAAATTACGCAAACAATTTCACGTTCTTTGACAGAGTTGTTATTTCACTAGCCACACCAAACGAATTGGAAAGTTAGTAAAAACAATTCCATGTTATCCTCGTGGAAAAAAAAAGTCACATAAAATGTAAATTCACACAAAAAAAAAAATTTGCCAAGCGGATGAATACATAATTGTATTTAGTAAATTTTTTACCGTGAGAAAAGGCAAAAGTTAACGTATTATAGTAAAAGTTTATTTCTATTATAAAATCAGGGGTCAATACAATCGCAAATGATTCAATTTTATTCAAAATAAAACAACAATCTACCTGTAAATTTTAGAAACATAGTTCTAGTCTTTAAAATATATTTTATATAGGCCTAACTTGTTTTTTGTGTACAAATTTATATATTATAATAGCAATATTTGGTTCATAGCAGTATAATAATTTTAGCTACACATTACAGAAATACAGAAATATTTAATTTAATTGCTACAAATTATGTAGTTGAAATTATTTTTTCAAGGTAATATTTGAATGTTCGTATCTAATGATTATACAGTATGATGTTTATAATCTGTACATCGATGCTAGCAATGAGTGTATTATGAAGGATTAACGCCAAAGATGACCCACTATTTAAATTCTAGCAGCAAAAATTAAATACACTGTACATGGTAAATGACAGTCTAATTTGATGTTTCCCGTTTAGTAATATTTTTATATTTGTTGTTTATTGTAGATCAAATTAATTAATGCTATAGATGGCTTCCGCTCTGCCTCTACACACATGCGGGTATACTGCCTAAAATTCCAACCCTCCTCATTCCTAGCATATTAGCGTAGTTGAAAGAGTTAATCAGAATGGGTAGTAAAATGCAACGATAAAAAAACTACATTTTTATGTTTTGTCATGTTAAAAATGACGTTCTTTATTGTTAGGAATAATAGCACTCCTCTAACAAATAGTAATTTTTATGATAGAGTCCCAACAGTACATTTTAAATTAATCGAAGATAAGTTTTAGTGATTTTGAAGCTCAGAACGGTCATCGCCAAAATGCATATTTCAGTTTGAGGATATTTCATTTCAAGTAGGTGGCACCCTTAAAGGTGTTTGTTACAATGTTGAATCTCAGAAGATAATAATTACCGGCCGTGTTTCAGAGAAGGACCAACAATGATTGAGATCCCCGACGAAGAGAGACCTCTTGCAGGACCGCGTAGCAACGTGACCTTGAATCCTCGCAACAATGTGACCCCGACACCACACAACAATATATCCGACAGCAAAACAGGGAAGAAATACGAGCTTGTTCCGCCGGATGGAGGTTGGGGATGGGCCATTGTTGCCTCTGGTTCCATTATTTATGTGAGTATAATAATTAAAAAACCGCAACGTCCACGGTTCAAAGGTCTTTTTGCTCTTTGTTTATGATCGTAGATTAGGCTTCGGCAATGTATACGATAGAAACGGTTGGTTTTTCGGGGAGACAGTTGAGTAGGCCTACAAGTTTTCGGGTGTTCGTAAAATTTACATTCATTTAACTGAAATATAACACTAAATATGTAACGTAGTCTTAAATTTACGCTATGCATTATTACAGTATTGTAATTATTTCTAGTTAAGGACGTTGCCTACCTGTGAAGTGGCGACCAGCTACGATCGGATTTCCCATGTTAATGTATTTGGGTTTTATTTGGCGAGTTTTAAAGAAATAACATTGGAACAAAAACCATAAATTCTTAAATAATTCTTAAAATAGATTTACACTATCACAAAAACTATTTTTTTGATCTTGAAATTTTTTTTTTGGTAAAACTATTTTAAAGAAAATTATCTATAACTTTGGCTCTATTGTTTATTTACGAAAATGCCCTGTATGAATGTAGGATGTACATATTAAAAATATTCATTAGTGTCTGTTTATAATACGAAACAAGAAAAATGTAATTTTGAAATGCAAGTTAATGCTGTTCAGGTGTAAGTATTTGAGTGAGTGTGTATACTCGTCGGTGGAAGAGGGGAATAGTCATTAGCCCATAGACAAGAGGCCTCACAGGGTGACGTGTTTCGTTTCTTTTCTATCTTTCTATATTGAACATTAGTGTCTAAGTGAGATGCTGTAACTGTTTGTGGCTCTTAGGTTATGACCCAATTATATTGGTATTGAGAGTTATTTAAAACAAATCTACGAGAAAAAAAGATTAGCGCGTAACAGTTTTTGTTGAGATATTTTTTAAACCACTTGATCTAAGGTGCTAGGCTCGAAATAGACTTTATAAAAAAAAGTCAGTCATCTATAGAGTAACTTATTATACTCATTAAAATGTAAGTACATCTAAATTAGCAGCAACTTTCTAAGACATTGAGTATTTTTCAGAGTTTGGTTGTACCTGTGCCTCCATTACATTCATTGTTCTACAAAGATATCAAGAAAGAGGTGAATCTTTCTGCGACTGAAATATCAATCATAACAAATGTACCTGGTGGACTCTTCTTTATTTATGGTATGCATTGGTTCAATATTATATTAAAGTGTAGCCCGCCTCGGTGGCGTAGTTGGCTAACGCGCTAGTCGTGTTGAGCTCGACTGCCGAAGACGGGGAGATCGAGGTTCGAATCTTGGTTGGGTGAACTGGGTTTTTACTAAATGGTTTTCCACTCTCCCTCCACGCAAATGCGGGTTCACTTAATCTAAATTCAACCTTCCCAATTCCTAATCCATTAGCGTAATTAGTATTTAAGCGTATAACCCGAACGGTTAGTAAGATACGGTGCTAAATAATAATTTAAAAAAAAGTGTATCTCAATACGGCGTCAAAGCACAAAACAAAATATAATTAATATATTTGAAAAATTACACCTGAACACGGCAACCAAATCCGGGAGCGTCGTCTTAGATTGGCAATGTTTTACTATTGATATTCGTCCCATATTAAGGATAATTTATCATTCATAGTTTAAGGTGGCATAAAAGTCGACCTCGAATAACTGGTGCCTAAGTTTCTGATAACTTTAATTAGCCGAGTGTCTTAGACATTTATTATATACGCTGCCTTAAACTTTGATAATTGGTTAATTACTCTGAGCACGTGAAGAATCCTAGATAGCCGAGTGATAGAGCATTGGTGATCTTGGATTAAGGCACAGGGTTTAATTACCGTATCCAGGTGTAATTTTCAGCCATATATAATAGTTTAAATGTATCTCTGTAAACAGCAGTATACACTTCTAAGAGATTATTCCAAACAATTGCATGAAATTAATGATATTCTTCAACATAAAGTAAAGGCCAGGTAATGAAAAAAATGTTGGCAATATAACCAAATATAACGTTTAGAAACATTGTATTGAATTAAATTGAAGCACATACTCGTTCTTACTAGCATGATACACGGATTGTTAACTCAATTATTCTTGTAATGCCCTTTAGATATTTTTGAAACGATGAATTATGTTTTTATAATACACTTTTCGAGATAAAGCGTGTCGAAGTAAATTCTAAAACATGAATGTTTGGACTCAATCATATATATTTACGTTTCTGATTATTAATAATATTATTTTACTAACATATAAATTAATAAAATTCACATAATTTGTTACCCGCCTCGGTGGTGTAGTTAGCTAACGCGCTGGTTTCGTGTTGAGCTAAACTTCCGAGAATGGGGAGATCGAGGTTCGAATTTTGCTCAGGTGAACAGAGGGTGGTTTTCCCTAAATGATTTTCCACTATCCCTCCAAGCAAATGCGGGTTCACTTCCTCTATATTCGACCCTCCCAATTCCCAACCTATTAGCGTAATTAGTACTTAAGCGTATAAACCGAAAGTGTAGTAATACGCGGTGCTAATTAGCACATTATGTTAAAAAACAACAGATTCCTAACCGCAAATTAATCAACATGCTTGAAGGTAAACTTTAACACCAATAGACCGATATATTTATGCATAAAAATTAAATAAACTAATCACCGAATAAATAAAAATAGAAGATTATTAATTATACAATTTGTGTTTAGAAACATATTAATTACAAAGAAAGGCAATAGTCATAAAAATCTGAATATCAGGAAATTTAAAATTATTAGTATTACCAGGAGAATATTGTGAAATTTGGCAATTATTCGGCTAAGATTGGCTGTGGGTACAAGTAAGGAGCAATGTTTTATATAACATTTTATTCAAACCCTATTTGATTATAACTTAACCTATTTATTATTGAGTTCGTTTCAAAAATATTTCTTCACAATAAGTAGAATATGTTTAATTTTTTTTAGCTAGTTCCAGGAAAATCAGTTTTTTGAAACCAGTGAAAAAAATTAAGTTTTTTTTTCTAGCGTTATGTGGCCACTATGCATTTTTCTATCAATGCGATTGGGAATAGTAACAATAAGGAAACTATCCATTTTTTTTAACAGCTCTGTTCAATCCTCTACTGCTGAATTTGATTGGTTCTCGGAAAACCACTATTATTGGAACTCTCTTCGCAGTGTTATCATATTTCGTCTTGTTTTATTCTTCTGGATTTTGGAGCATTTTTCTATCGCAAGCACTCATCAACGGTAAGTGGGTCACAACATATTTTTACCACTCACTATTTTTTTTACCTAAACTAGTTGATTTATCTATCTATATTTATAAAATGAAGAGTTTGTGTCATGAGCATTGCGCGATATCTATCGCAAGCAGAGGTCGGAAAATTTTTAAAATTAGTAACCCATGTTCACGAACATGTGCACCTTGCAACAGGAATTTTAAAATTTGGTTTATATATATATTTCTAAATTAATTAAAAATTGGATCGGAAGAAATAAAACGAAGAGATTTTTTTTCTGTCTGTTTGAAGCAAAGAAAAGCGTTGTCAGGTGTAACCACGCAATTGAGGTTACCACAGGCAATACCTGGTACTTCTTCCAGTCGAATTTAAATAGTAATAATTTAAAGAATAAGTTATACAATGGCTAGCAACCTATTGATTTGCAATATTCTTGCTCTGCATTGTGTAGTAAATTATAATTATTATGACAAAGTTTAATAAGATTCATCAATTTTTATTACGATACCTATACTTTAATTATACCTACTAAGTGAAATAAAATTACAATAAGAACATATTTTGTAAATAAATATACAAGAGATATGTTGAGAAATGAATATAATTATAAAAATTTGTTGAATTATGATGCATACTGTAATACAAAATTTGACTCACTCATTTACAAAAATTATTGTCGAGAAATTGACTGGATTACCAGTGACGGGAAGACCAGGCTAGAATCTCATCAGGATTCACTGGGGGTGGGAGGGGAGGAAGAGTGTTTTATCAGATAATTTATAAGTATGTTTCTTCCTTACGCTCTCAACGATAGTAGGCTGAAAAGAGAGTCACTGACTTATATTAATTGCTAAGAAAAATTGCAAACCCTATATAATTTTAGTCCCTTTACTGTTGTGTGTACCTCGTGCAGTAGCCAACTCAATTGTTTTGATACATTTTTGGGTGCGGCCATTTTTTCTTAGAAATGTGGGCTAGCGTCCCGCTTTCCACTCTACTTCTTACACTTTGTTCACCTCTGGGAAACAGCTCCAGGATTGACGATGATCTTCCATTCTTCTAATGTGGCCATCACCACTTTCTTCAAGAAGAACAGGGCCAAAGCGATGGGTTTCGTCAACACGCTGGGCGGTATCAGTGGTATCTGGATCCCTCCAGTGATCGGTCAGGCGATAGCGATGTACGGCACCAGAGGGGCCATCCTCATCATGGCGGGGATCCTGTTGCATGGCCTGGTGGCTGCCATGCTCCTCCAGCCCGTCGCTTGGCACATGAAAAGAGAGGAGGTTGAAACAGGGGGTCACCACCAAGACGAAGAACGTAAAGTAACTAATAACTATTCCGCTTTTTTTTTTGTTTTTCACAACCACGTCTTACTAGCCATCCGGGGCATACGCATTTTAACTATGCTATTGGGATGGGTTTGAGGAAATTTCAATTAAGAGAAAATGTATTTGTATTTGTGTGGTGGGAAAGGAGAAAACTACTATGGGGGGAAAAAACCCACCTCAATACATTTTGCTGGATTTCAAACCAAGACCTGAACGTCTCCAGCAAATTGTAAAAGACGAGACCTACTCCTTTAATTATTTGTCCACTGGTGACACTGGATTTAATTGAGAATCTTTAGAGGTTTGAAAACTTTCTCAAGGATTTTAGACATTTTAAAATATTTTGGAAACTTTTTTTTTACAATCTAAATACATTTCTTTCCTAATCTAATTAATACATTTCTCAAGCTGTATTGATTTTGGTTTTTGTAAAAATCATACTACGGTATGAACTTATTTGTCATACAACGGTTCGAACTTTTTTTTTATCAAAAATTTCCAAGCACAGTCAATTATTAATGCCTAAATATCAATCAATAATATGTTTTCTGCGACCTGGTTGGATATAGCATACTTTATCAATGTTATCATGTTCTAAAACCAATTACTTGACACTTTCTGCTATTTTTTCCTATTGCCAATTCAAAAATGGCCCCACTACAAATTTGTAGGAACTTATTACCTGTCAATAACCTGGGATCTTAGTAATCAATGAATATAATTGAAGGTCTCTTAGAATTTTGTTCTTCAGCTATAAAATGGCGTATTAGGGACACCAAGACGCTTATAACCCTTTTGCTGACGTACCTTTGAACCCCATAAAAAATCGCGTGGCTCTATTGATTTGTCTTTGTTACAGAAACCAATTTCTGTTACTATTAGATGACTATATATATCTTTATTAGTTAAATTAAAATGAGGAAGAGATAAAATGAGTAGAAATTAGATCCCAAATATAAATGTTCAGTTCATAATTTTTACCTGGCTAATTTACATTTCAGAAGGCAATAACATACTAGCTTCAACGAAATTGTTTTCCAAAGATGGGGAGCTGCAAGAGGACCAATCCCGAGGAGGCTCTAAAGAGACGAATGAAAATGGCTCACGGGATGATTCAAAAGAGACACAAACATCCCTTCTTAATAGTAGTAGCTTCCATCGTAACGATTTCGACAAACATAGGTAGGTGTGAGAGTGTGTTACCAAACTACTCAGTGGCGTTCGGGTAGTCAAAGGCGTTGTCAGGAGGTTAACCACTTATCATCTTTACTCCTAAATACATTGATAATTTTTGTGTAATATATATGTATTAACGATACAACTGAGCTAAAGTGACATATATAATCTATACACACACACATATATATATATATATAATCTATACATATATATATATATGGTGTATCAATTTATGTAAGAAGTAACTAATTTATTAAAAAAAAACTGTTGGTGGTATTTGTGTGATTTTATTGGTACATTATTTTTAGTTTCAATTTGTCTTTTATTACACAGCTATTTTGTTTCTCGTCTTATTTAGAGTTTCGCTCGATGGCGATACGACACTGAAACCACAGTCAACGAAGAAGGGGAACGAAAAGGGAAAGCTGTCATCTCTGGCTGTCCGATTGGACCTCGGGCTGCTGCGAGACAGAATATTTCTAATGCTCCTGACCGGCATATGGCTGGCTCTGGCAGCCGAGACCATCTTCATCTTCTTCACCCCGTTCATACTGGATGACCTAGGGTTCACCACGGGGCAGATCGCCAACATTCTGGCTGTGATATCTGGCGGGGATCTTATTTTCAGATTCTTATCACCGTTTATTGCTGAATGGATTAAGTTTGACGACAAACTGATGTTTGTTCTCAGTCTAGTCGTAGCAGTCCTGACGAGAATCCGTAAGTAAAGTCTCAACAAAACACTTTTTAAAAGCAGAAAACTTTTTTGTGTGTGTTTGTGTACCACGTCTTACTATCTTTCCGGGATATATGCGCTTTTTTTTATAGCACCGCGTCTTAATACCTTATCAGGCTATACACATATGTACACTAATTATCTAAGGATGAGGAAGGTTGAATTCAGAAAAAGTGCACCCAAATTTTCTTGGAGGGTGAGTAAATTTTTTTTTAGAAAAACAATCCCCAGTACATTCGACCGGGATTTGAATCCCACTCTCCCTGTCATCGACAGTCTAGTATAACACGAGAGTGACGCCTTATACCGTGCGGCCACCAAAACAAGTTATCTGCACTTAGTTATGCACATAGTGGAGCTGAGAAATTGGGAGAAAATGTTTGACGTTTGTTTCGCGTTCTCAGCAATGCGGGACAGCTCTAATATTACTTAATTTTGTATTACAAAGTCTGTTTGTGATTTTAATAATACTTAGAATTATTTTTATAGAATCAAGCTAGAATTCACAAGCTTTATACCAAAAACTTATTTCAGTAGGATAATAATAAAACTTACCTAAGTTGAACGAGAATGGTAATTGGACGTAGGATAAAAATACAAGCTAAATGTGTAAATTAATGTTAACCTCTTTCTACCTGCATCTTTGGGCACGCAGACTAATACGTCATTCTCACATGATCTGGTTTGCTGATGACGGTGAGTTTAAGGCTAGATTCCCGACTGGGTATAGTGAGAGTGTTATTACCTAAATGGTTCCCTATTATCCCTCCATGCCAATGCAGGAATATCTATTTTAAAACTCTACCATTTATATCTCTTACTCGATTGGTGTGATTAAATGCGGATAGCCCGGACGATCACGGTGCAAATAAAACAATCGAGCCTTACCTATGTAATTAAAAATAAGGACTTATTTGCTAGTCTGTGGGTGTGCTACGATTTTTAACTTTTGAATAAATGAAGGGATCTCAAGCAAACTAGGAAAACACACTACTAGGCACCCACCAGTAGGCTTCCATTAAAAAAAAATCAAATCTTCATTTGATCCAACATTTTGAATCCTGATATTCCCAGTATAAAAATAATAAATTTTAGAAATTTTGATTCGGCAAAAGTATGATATAGCGTTTAGTTACACTTATTAAGAGTTTTTATATCTTCATACAGGCTGCCAGGCAGTTATAAAAAATATTTAATATATATATAAATAATATTTTTTAGAACTAGATGTCTAGAAGACACGTTACGTTATATATGTATAATATATCTATAATTTAACGTGTCTTATAGACATAATTTTAATTAAAATAGTTGAAATACATAATAGAGCTATGGTGAACCCTAATGGGGTGACAGTCACATGACTGATGTACTTACAAATTGTAATGAAAATATCAAATATTCATAACTGTAATTATTTATTATTCTGATATTGATCTACAAGTTGCATAAGTTTATGACATCAATTACTTTCACATCACACATACTGTTCAAAATGCCCCTCCCTGGACCAGCAAGGAGGCCGTGACACGTCGCACCATGGCGTGCTCCCGCTGCATGTCGGCAAGCTCGTTTTAGAGGGCGTTGGTGGCGTCGATTAGCGCCTGCATCAACTGCGCTCATGTGTCTGGCTTACTTATGCTGTATCTCAGTAACGGAGTCGAACTAACCCAATGTATCTGTATATATTAACTTATTTTTAGTTATAATGCTGTCTAGAACACGCTGTCAGAGCTTGTTGGTTAAGTCGTGGTACACCCTGAATAATGTATATATATATATATATATATATATATATATAT
>CABFWB010004085.1:19176-65779 GCA_902151455.1 Timema bartmani
TATATATATAATATTCTGACTTTTATTAACAATTTTATTACTTTGTTCTTATAATATAATTATGTTGAATGGTTCCAATTTGTCCGAAATTTTAAAAATATAAATAAATCAACACTGGCTAAATTTGATTTCAAATAAACTACAGTAGTTAACTTATACGTAATCCCTATAGCTAGTAATTACTTAGGACACAATTAACTTGTGTCGTTTTTGTTTTTATGGGTAAATACTGTTCCAAAACGCACAACAATTTAATTTGTTTCAAAACCAGCTCTCCATACACAGCCCTTTAAAGCGTTATTTAAAAATTATAGTCTTACTTACAGCAACCAATACTAGACAAATAAAGGGGGTCTTGAATCTCCAATGTCCTATGAGTAATTATAATAAATAAAATTTCAAAGTAATTTATTATACACGTGGTAATTTATTTGAGCATGATTAGCTGCCCAAATTGGAGGTAGAATGGTCGAAAACGTGATATTCGTAATACACCTGATAGCCGGTGGTGGGAAGGTCGGGTTTGAAACCTGGCTGAACTTACTGAGGGTGTTTTACTACACATAGGTTTCCACTATCCCTCCATGTAATTGCGGGTGCGTTTTCTGTATGCATTCCCCTTTACTTAACCCTATTCCATTAGAATAATTATGCAGATCACCTGGATGAATTGTAAAATGAGGAACACTAGAGAAATATATTTATTTCTAATGGTTCATACTAACTGTTACAAAAGCTTACGCCAATATTTTGATTGGAAATTTTCAACCTATATCAACCAAACTCGGAATACAACATGCACACATATAATATATATATATATATATATATATATATATATACAATTTAATAAATTTATTCTTTTTACCACACTGACCTAACTCAGTATGTCCAACATTTAATTTTTTAATAATAGTAAGGCTAAAAGAAGAGTAAACATATCAAGCTGCACTTAAGATATGTTGTTTATCTTGCAAAAGAGGCATGCCATAAATAATATTGAAATAGGAACATAGCATAAGAAAAGTAGACCCAAGGTGTGCCACATTAAAAAAAGATCAACCAATTATAACCAAAAAATAACACTCAAGCATTACTTTCCTTTGGCCCATACAATCTTGACCAAGAGTTTCCAAAATTTAACAGAAACCAATATTTATTTGATTTTATTCAAACTCAATAAGTTAAGTGCGCCAAAGAAGGCCATGCTAAGGATTGAGTCGTTGATAGTTGATTGTTGCTGGACCGATCTTTTTCAAATTAAACATATTTACAAATTGATTCATGGGGAAAAGGAAACTATAACATTTTGTTGAAAAATTTAGTTATTGGTTGTTAATAATTTTGGTCGTTTAACAAAAGGCAAAATGGACTTATAGGACCAGGGGTTCCCAATAAGGCCAGCACTTAGTTTTTATAATTTTGGAGCGGTTCAGAGGTGATAAAGTTTTAAATTAATGAAACAAACGATTGAATGAAAAAATAGTTTACTCACGGAAAAAATAAAAAATAAAATCTACCCTTTGAAAAATGTCTTCTACAGTTTAAATAAAACAAAAAATTATAAAAGAAATTTTAGCTTAGTCATCGTCACATTCTGGGCACCGAAAATGTACAATTTTGTCTTTTTTTGAGACTTCAACACAAAGTTCATGGACGTTTCTGCGACAAGTTTCACACAAAATCATATCTCTGATTCTGTCCTCCTTACAAATAAAACAGTACCAGCTCGCTAAAGGCCGTAGCCAGGGAGGGGTTTTGGGGGTTCAAACCCCCCGCGAAATTTTATGAACAGAATATATATGGCTTTATTTATGGTTCAAACAATATTAAAATTAAGATACAAATAAAAATTAGGGGGCTGTGTTACCATAAAAAGCCCTTCAGAGAGTTTCTAGAGGTGTTAAATATTTCGAAATTTTCCAAGCCTTCGGCAGTTAGTGATTTATTTTACCATGAAAGAAACCACTTCAGAGAGCTTATAGAACTGTTTATAATTTAGAATTTTTTCTAGCTTCTAGCAATTGGGGGATGTGCCCCCCCCCCCTGAAATTATTGGTTGGTTACGGCCTTGAGCTCACTTTGTAAACTTGTTGTGTATCACTAATACGGCCAACTCCTGGCCTTACAGGGCTACATACGTTTTATTTTCATTTTTTACCTATAACAATCATAACTGAGATGATATTATAAAATTATTTTTAGATTTTGAAAATAGATTAAAGACGTTTTAAGGATATACAAAACACATTATATTTTCATAAAATATACACGGAGCTATAAACAAAAATGTACTAACCACGTAGCTCCGGTCACAAACCTTTCTCCCTCTCTGCATTGACGCTCACTGACTGAGGACCAAACAATGGTTGATGTTTCCTATCACTCAGCAGAGCATACCTAACAAGGAGGTGCTGCACTCTAGCGGAATTTATTCGCCTGATCTCCATAAACCATTAGTTGGCCTTAATGGTCTACATGACTTTATTTGGCGCACATAACTTTCACGTATAATAGGGCATGATTAAAGTTAAATTAGGTTTTATATGCCTCACGTTAACCAAGAAAATAATTGTAATAACTTGAATTGTAGAAATTACCACAATATATCTTAAATAGTAAAAATGTCCTATAGTTCACCGCAAACTACTTATTAATTAAAGTTCAGGGCCTATAATTTAATTTGAACAAAGTGGTAGATCTACATTTTTGTATCTAAATTTTATCGGTTTTTAAGTATATATAAAAATCTTATTGTTTTCATCCTAATCCTATAATTTATCTAGACTCGTGTTCTAGCTCTGTATTCCTTATTTCAGCTGTCATGTTGGTGACATCGTACGAAGCCATGCTCAGCGTCGGCCTGGCTCTGGGCGCGTCCAAGGGTATCATGATGGTCTACAGAGCTCTAGTTATACCTAATTACGTCCCCATGGAAAGAGTATCCTCGGCCCTAGCTCTTCAAATGGTGGGCGTGGGGTTTACTGTCCTGATTTCATCACCTTTCGCAGGTAAAACGCGACATTGGCTGTCAATTCACTCGAATGTGCAACTAATCAATATTATATTACCTCTTTTTAGTACATATAGAATATATATGTTTCTCCAGCCCATCTGGAAAGTAAACAATTAATTATCCTAATGTAATAGGGATGAGAAAGTTAAGATTTAAATCAATCGTATTTGCAATTTCTTGGAGGGAGAGTGGGAAACTCCTTAGTGCAAACTACCCTCAGTACACCCAACTGTAATTCGAAACACCAACCATTCCGGCACTGGCCAACTAAACTAGATGAGAGTGACATTTAGATCGCATGCCCATTAATTAGAGTGACCTCGTTAATCGAATCACTTGTGTTTCTAAAATAACACAACTAGGACTTGCTTAGTTTTTAAGACCGAGGGGGTTTAAATTGTCATTACAAAGGCTTATTGATACCCCTAGAAATAGCTCAAAATTTGTATAACCGATTATTAGGTAGTTTTCACCACAAAGATTGTGACTTCATTATAATATTACAATTTTTACTAACTTATTTCAGAAACACTAGTAAAACACACTATTTTCGCTCTCATTGTGAGAATAAAAATTGCAAAACACAATATACTATTACTGTAAAGAGACTCATAATTCTGTTAATATATTTTTATGTGTGTTTTACTCAGGTTCCTTGCTGACACATTTTACTCCTTCAAAAGACGTGTATGAACACACATTTGACTACTTCTACATATATGTATCCAAATCTATTTGACTACCTAATACTTTATAATAATACTAGCAGTATGACCCGTTCTTCAAACACTCAAACAGCACCGAAACTATATAAAATTAGAACGTTCATAATCTGGCTTCTAACTTTTTGATAGTTCTTCTTTGTAAAATCCTGAGTTAATTATGGCAATCACAACTCGTGGTGATTAATAAATTAAATATTTGAGACAAAATACTATCTTGCCCAAAACTGAGTCGCAATCCATTAACAACGTAATGTTTACCTAAGCACGATCATAAAATAAGATAAACGAACTAATAGTCATTATTACAAAAATATGTTGGGAAAAAGAGTATTAGTGTTAACAAAAAACATTAATAAATAAATAATATAATCTGTTAAAGAAACACATTGAATAATAAAAATCATGGTTTTACAAAGAGCATCCCGGTTCGCCGAGCTATGTCGCTAGAATTTGTTTATTTTGGTTGTTATATTGTTGCTAGATAGGCGCTAATTTATTCTTTGACTTTTAACTTTGCTATCGTGACCTTAATGATCTCATTTAAGATAATATTTAGTTTACTTTTTGATTTTTCTCGTCTTCTCGTCTTCCTATACAAAATTCAAATTTTATACATTATCAAGAGGTTTTTTCTATTTACAGCCCCCTAGTTTTAAATTCAAAGCTTTGCAGATCTTATGACTATTGTGGGTTGATCCTTTTACAAACTTGTTAAATTTAAATTTTCTTAAATTCTGAAATGAAGATTTTATCATAATTTTGGAAATACTTTAATATATACTACCCGTTCCCTTCCACCAGTTTTCGGTTCCCACATTCCCATTTTGAAATTTTAATATTTATTTTATTATATTAAATGATTTATCTACGTGCTTGACAAATTTCAACTTTAAACCACACCGGAAAGTTGTGTTCTATATTAGCTGTATCACTTTATATCTCTTCAATTTCCCGGACTTAGATTTCAAAATTCAATATGTTCAGACGTCATTTGGCTCCCCGGGATGGTCTATTGACATACATTATAGATAATACAATAATATTTACATCACTAGTAACGATATAATGTTTACAACAACAGTGTGGCTCTAGTACTTATAACACCAGTGTCGCTGTAATGCTTACAACGCTTTTCTCTTTGCAGGTGTGTTAAGGGATCTGAGTGGCAGCTACAACACCAGCGTCGCTGTTGTCAATGTTGTTACAGTACTGGCTATACTCATCTATGTGGCGGAGATCACTCTGTCCAGAAGACTTAACAGACACAAACCTTCAAGATGATAACGATTTACCTCGATACAATGGTGTACTGTAGGTACAGATATCTTTCTACTCAAGAATTTTGGTTTGTCGAGCTCAACGGACCAATATGGGTCGTTTCTTACTTTCTCAGAACACTGACAAATTAAAACAATATTTAGGAGTGTGTGAACTCTATTTTATTTAACGAGAAGCCGAATAGAATGTTTGATACATACAGGAAGCAGGATAAAAATTTGAACAATCATTCTGTATATTTTCTTGTTACCTACTTACTCTATGGCATTAGGAACTTTAAAGTTCATTGCTTCACTCAGTTCGCCACATATCTTGAGTTAATAATATCCAGTCCATCTCATTACATCCTATCTCTTTCAGATACATTCTAATGTTATCCTCCTATCTGAGTCTAGGTCTTCCCGAAGGTCTCTTCTCATTGGGTTTACCAGTCAATACCTTGATCACGGTTCTAGATTCTCCCATTCGCGCTGCATGTCCTGCCCACCGTAATCTACGAGACTTGATTATCCTAACAATTTTTTGTGATGAGTACAGGGTATGTAGCTCATCGTAACATAACCTCTTCCACCCCCCCGAGTATCTTTAATTCTTTTATATCTTCCTAAGAACCTTGTTTTCGAACAACCTAAATTTATTTTTGTCATGTAAGGTAAGATACCATCCATGGTTTCTTGTTGATAAAAATATAATTTTGCTATATTACACTTAGAACTAAAAATGATTTAAAGAATATTTTAATCCCAGAATGTTTAGCACATTTCGGCCTTAGGCTGATAAATCAAATTATTATCAAGAACCTTCATTTCAATTTCTAAACAATTTTGTTATGGGAGCATTTATTTGTAATTGGCACTCCACTTACCCTGAAATGTAGCAGTCATACCTTGAATGATTGCACTACATCCCTATCTTAGTGGAACCAAGCTTGAAGAATATAGGAAGGGTGTACAAAAACACACAATGACAAAAATTGAACATAATATATGTGTGTATTTTATATGTAAATATTTTTTATAGACAAGCCTTCGATGTCTGTGAAGCCATAATTATATTTTGAAGCGAAGTCGAAGTTGAAGAATGGGTTTGAAACCAAAACATAGTCTTAGAATCTTAGAACATTTCTATCAATATTATTCACAATGCTCATGGAAGAAGAGGCAGTTGAATTGTGAGTTTCAGCAGACGTATAAATTTACAAGCACGTGATTAGAGAATAACTGAGCCAGTTTAAATGATTACGTGTTAATTCCGTCGAGTTGATTTAAGAATGAAAATACAAATACAGTAGGCTCGCGACTATCCAGCGGGTCTTCAATGTAATTACAGTACTGTACTATAGTACAATAATTTTGATCAAAAAATTGAGTGTATGAAACCGTTGATTTTAATTTTGTACAGTACTTTTCAATCGTAAGCGCCTTAAAAAGAAGCGCCTATTCCCACAATACACGCACAGGATGTTGTTTGAAAGGCTGTATGAACTGAGAGATGGCTTTAGTTGCGCGCGCATATCTTTGCATGTCTGTACATGTAAAGTATGACTCTATAGTATTGTACATTCACAATACTCGGTTAGCAAAATTTATCTTACTCGATCAGGTTGTTTGCATGCTGTTCAGCTTTTATTCGTCTCTTCTTGTAGTGTTTTATAATCATCTGTGAAATTTGTATTTATTATTTCGATGTTATTTCATTTGAATGTAAGTACGAGTAATACACAGTTATCACATATTGTGGGCGTTGAATACACAGAAAATGATTCACCCTCAAGATCGGCTTATCCGTTTTTTTTGTTATCCGGTCCGGCTGGCCACCACATTAGGTCGGATAGTCGCAAGACTACTGAACCTACACTCTTTTGCCTTCAACATTGATTATATTTTCCTCCTTTACTAATATTATTATATCGGTATTAATACTATGTACAAAAAATATCATTGGAAGGTCACATGACGTTACGTATAAATATACGAAAAAAATTGATTAACTGTATTAACTGTCAGATACTAATCTTACGTCCTTGTTCATACTAGAAACTGTTCTATACGACATCTGAAGGACGTTGCGCGTTGATTTAAAGTTCCTGGCAACACAATCATATTAATTGTCTTTATTCTCTTCAAGAGACCAAGCGGGGAAAGCCATATTTAGAACAGTACCTTTCTCTATCATTAATACACTCGACCCACGGGCATAAACTACTTAATATAAGATATAAGAACGAGAAGGGTATATGCACCCGCACAAGCGTTAAGAGAGGATGCTAAATCCACAGGGATAAATAACATACTAAGTCTACACCCAATGCACCAGTCTTATAAGTAACCTGAAATCAAGTCTATTGTGGGACTGACATCTTGGACCATGTAACCACAGATGTGGGTGCTAGAATAGTAATGTGTTTAAAAGTTAAGCATAGTAAAAGGCTCTGTTCTAATTATTTGACAAGCTTAAGTTATTGTCTGACCATTAATGCATTTTATGTATAGGACCTATAGTAACCCATTAAAAAAAACTAGAACTTTACCATTTATAAAGTATTTATTTGATTTGCATGATACCATTTCTCATTTACTGATATATTAAATTTGTTCCCTTACCGAAATCGGATCTGATGTGTTGTGTTGAGTGTTTTAATGTATATTTATTTTTCAAGTAATTGAATGAAATAATAATTTTATAGTTCTCATTTAGAGAAGGTATTGTACTTGTCTAAATTTAGACCTAGGGATTATGATTAATCTTGAAGTTGTTGGTCTTACAATTGTGTCTATTCCCAAGTCTCTTTGTACATTGGTTTACAGCTGAAACTGGTTTTATAAATGGTTTTCAAACTTGATATTTAAATGTTATTATGTGAAATGGTTATGCCTAAGTTTCTTACATTTTTATACTCAGCCTCAAATTAAGGGCAGTTTACTAATTTTTGAAAATTGTAATTTTTAAAAAATGGCCACAAACTTTTAAAAAAAATTATCTCCTAAGATGATTTCAAATGATTATAAAAATAACTTTTGTTTTTCTGAGGAAAGTTAAAGGTTAGTTGGCAGATAGTTTATTTTGGAAAACATCACAAACTATAATACACTTTAATATTTTAAATTATTTAATACGTTTGTGTCGTACCATTAATTTTATGTTGGCCTTCGTACCTTTGAAATCATAGATAATAAGATGAAAAAACTTAGAGTGTGAACGAAATGTACTGTACATTTATAGTGAAATACAGATTTTGTAAAATACTAATAAAAATAATAATTTTTAAGTCTTTAAGATGCAAATAATAAACGTTGCTTCTATTAATTGTGAGCAAGTGATGAGTAAGCCTTCTATTGGTGACTACGAACTATAGGTCAACCATAAACTATATAAAAAATAGATATTTACAGACAATTCATATTTAATTGTTTTTTAATCTTTTAGTAGCTCTAAAGTTATGATGATAAAACATTTACCGTAGCCTTTTATTAAAGTTTGTGTTGATCTATTTCAAGAATTGAGATAGTCAGTTAATATTTATTCTAGATTTTATAGTCATCCTATGTTTCTGGGAGCCCAGAGTTTTGAAAAAAAACAACGAAAAAATCTCCTTATATTTGGTAAGATATTAATATTTAAATGTATAGTATTAGTAATATAACGTAATAAATTTAATTTACTTTAACAACAAACACATTATTATAATTTATTTGCTAGTCATGAAATTCTTAATTTCATGTTGATATAAAAGATACCTGGTAGTTTTCTTGGAACAAGTATTTCATAGGTGCAGATGATACAGTCCTTTTACCCGTTTAAAAGTATTGCATATGTGTTGCTACAAAATAATATTTTTCAATAGATTAATCGAAAAATTAAAATAATTAACTTTAGTAACTCGTTATACAAAATATATTTGCATTGATTGATAGTTTATGACATGTTTCTATTCAAAATAAATAAAAATTAAAATAGTAGTGAAAGGCCAAGCAAGCTTTTTACAATAAAATCTTAGTGACAAAGTTTTCAGGCCAATCTAGAATAAATGGTAAATAAATCCAATAACATAATTAAAGAAACAGTAAAATAATTTAATTGATTTCTTTTATGTTCATTTTAATACAAGAGCTACTAATTACTTCAAATATGGAAAAAGAAATAATAAAATACGAGTATTTAAAATAAAAAAATGCACTCTACTGACCGAGTAATAGTCAGCATTTCCCCGAATGTATTATTTTCCGTACTTCCACTTTAATATCTTTATTGCTAGTTATAATCCTTTCAAAATATTTGAACTAGTAAACCCTACCAAATGATATGTTGTTTAAACCAAACTCTATTGCCATCCCCAATCTGTGACGAAACCGACATCTTTGTCCACGTGCCCACAGGTTCAGGGCAAAGGTAGTGTTGATGTGACTAAAACAATGAATCAGTCCACAAATTTAATATTTTTAGATTTAAAAGATTTAAGTGGCTACTCGACCGGTTTTATTGTTATCGAGACATGCAACTCTACGGATATTAATAACTTCCTTACACAAATGTTCACATGCACAACAACTCCCCTTCTCCCCTCTTTAATCGCCCGTCACGTGATAGACAAGGTTACGTGACATCCATATAGAAAGATAATAAATTACTAGTCTTTTTACGTTAATACTCGTGTGAGAGTCTTGTAGAGATATGTTCTATCATCTTATACACTTAATTTACGCGTTTATTGTTATTACTAATGAACAATAAAACAATATAATCACAAGGGAATCGAGATCAAGTCGTCTAGCTCAAACTAAGTCCAAAACAAAAAACTTGGCGCTGTGTGTGTTTATATCATTTAAGAAAGCTTGTAATTTATTCAGAATAACATAACATTTAATATAAGGTAAGAAATAATTTGCTATATTATCACATCGGTGGACACGTGAACGAGATGTCAGGTCCGTACATTCTGATTGGGTGTTAAGCAGGAGGTCAGGGTTCGAATCCCAGCCATGTATACTTAGGGTGTTTTGTTCTTAAAATTGTTTCTTGCTCTTCCCCTAACGTAAATGCGGGTTCACTTCATCTAACTTGTAATTTACTTATCCATACCACCCTAGTGTAATTAAATGCGGATAGTCTGGACGGGTAATAAACGCGGCAAAAAACAAACAAAAGTGAAAATAATGGGATTCATTCTCGGTTCGACAGAAAATTATCGTTGGTGAAATTGAGGTCTCCCCTTTCAAAGTCGAGGGAATAGGGGTCATGTTAGTTAGTAGTTCGTGTTTTTATATAATTAAATGGCTTAGAGAGTGTATTTTGGAATACTGTACTAGGTTCAAGTAATTTGTAGTCCCTGTTATTCCAATAAGTAAATATCCAAACAAGATCTTGGTGTGGAGTATTAGTCGTTATATTCTAAGTTTAGTTGTTTTGTTATTCGGGGAAAAAAACAAGCAACAGCCACAATGTTCATGTTGGTATGGGCTAGGAGGAAGTAGGAGGAAATACTACAATAATAGCGTGGAGGAGGGGAGAGGAAATACAACAATAATAACGTGGAGGAGGTGAGAGGAAATACAACAATAATAACGTGGAGGAGCTGAGGGGAAATACAACAACAATAGCGTGGAGGAGGTGAAAGGAAATACAACAATAATAGCGTGGAGGAGGTGAGAGGAAATACAACAATAATAGCGTGGAGGAGGTGAGAGGAAATACAACAATAATAGCGTGGAGGAGGTGAGAGGAAATACAACAATAATAGCGTGGAGGAGGTGAGAGGAAATACAACAATAATAGCGTGGAGGAGGTGAGAGGAAATACAACAATAATAGCGTGGAGGAGGTGAGAGGAAATACAACAATAATAGCGTGGAGGAGGTGAGAGGAAATACAACAATAATAGCGTGGAGGAGGTGAGAGGAAATACAACAATAATAGCGTGGAGGAGGTGAGAGGAAATACAACAATAATAGCGTGGAGGAGGTGAGAGGAAATACAACAATAATAGCGTGGAGGAGGTGAGAGGAAATACAACAATAATAGCGTGGAGGAGGTGAGAGGAAATACAACAATAATAGCGTGGAGGAGGTGAGAGGAAATACAACAATAATAGCGTGGAGGAGGTGAGAGGAAATACAACAATAATAGCGTGGAGGAGGTGAGAGGAAATACAACAATAATAGCGTGGAGGAGGTGAGAGGAAATACAACAATAATAGCGTGGAGGAGGTGAGAGGAAATACAACAATAATAGCGTGGAGGAGGTGAGAGGAAATACAACAATAATAGCGTGGAGGAGGTGAGAGGAAATACAACAATAATAGCGTGGAGGAGGTGAGAGGAAATAAAACAATAATAGCGTGGAGGAGGTGAGAGGAAATACAACGTTGGCATTCCTAAATACTAATATAGAGGTCCCGGGCTCGATTCTTGGTGGGCTCATGAGTATTTATCTCCAAGGTAAATTTTTCCTCTGGTTTCCATGGTCTGATTAATTAGGCTTGAATTAGATTTAATACTTCTACTAGAACTACATAATCATCATCACTATTATCACCATCATCTCACTGGGATGAATTAACCACACCTACATGGTGTCCCAGCCTCAGATGATGGCTACGTATCCGCAATACCACTAGAAGACCAGGAATGTCGGTCTAGCCAACACACCCTGCTGGTATACGCTAAAAAAAATGTGTTAATCAACTATAGGCTTCGGTAATTACCGTTAAAACAAATTTTGTTGACGTTATCTGAAAAAGTAATTTTAAATTCCTTGTCCTGCACGCTTCGATAAAAAAAACCACACCATTCTTATATAAAACTTAATCTTATGTCTGGGAATGAATTGTGTGGTTTTGATCGGATGTGCCCCATTATTAGCCTGGAGAGAGGATGATAAAACTACAGTTAAAAATCACACATGGCAAATAATACCTCAGTGCAACCAGCCCACTTCATTGAGAGTCTATTTTGTTGGGAGAGTGATGCTCTTAGACCGTGTGACCACCTGTGATCCTCTTGGGGATAGTGGACTCTCTCCCGAGAGAGAGATAGGAGATACTTGATCAGCGATTATCAGTTGATTCGAGAGTGTTCGCCGGATACTACTGAAAGGTGCTGACACTATAGTGACTTACTGAACTTCCCGTCTAATATTACAATCTGCGGTGAATAACTCAAACACTGGGAGAATACTGTGAACTGTTCTAAATTGAGACCATCGCACATTTCATTGGAATATTTTATAACGCTAAGAACAAAGTGAGTGGTAAAAACTTTCATCTCAAGGTCACAATCTTTCTATCAAAAACAAACCTCGCACTATGATAAAAAAAAATCCCTATGCCTCCCTACCAGTTTGATCTATCCACATAAACTATATAATAACTATGTCAATGTGGTAGAAATGAGGAGGGTAGAGTTGGGAAGAAATGTACCTGCATTTGCTTGGAGGTAAAGTTAGAAACAATTTAGGAGAACACATTTTCAGTTGGGATTCAAGCTCTACCCGTCACAAGAAAATCAGAATAAATGAAAATGATATTTAGCCCGCCTGCCCATTGGCGTGGGACACTCCGCTATTTATAATGGGAATGCTTATTTAACACTTCAAAATCACTAAAACAATCCTCAATTATATTAAAGCTTTGTGTTTTGTTCTTATTTATTTTAAATAAATATATAAAATTTTTTTAGTAAGGTTTTAGTAAGTTTTTAGTATGTTTCTAACCATTTCCTTTGATCTAATGATTGTAATATTTTCCGTGAAGGGGCTTTAATTTGGGCTCGTTTCACCTTAAATGAGTTTTAAAAATAATAGAACTTAAAACATAAAGTTTTAAAATTTTATATGGAGATGTTTATACATTATTATTACCCTCTATAGCCTAAGCCACATTTTGAAATAACGAGCAACCTTTAAAATAACGCGGGATTTCTGGACGTATACAAAGCGTCTCAGCGTTCCGGTAGGCTGACCGTTTACTAAAGCTTGATTCACAAGTTCATTGAAAATAGAGAAAAGAGCTACTTGAGTGGGGCAGCAATTCACAAGACTAGCAGGAATGGATGTTGAGCCATGATGCTTTGCAATACAAATTAGAAACCCTGATTATCATTATGTTTTATTTTCAGGTAGATAAACAGATCCTTAAAAAAATTGTCAAGATGGATGTTTTAAAATTATTGTGCTGCATTTTGCGGTGTTAACAGGCGATATTTTGTACACATTCGTTAAATTATCAAGCCTATAGAGAAACAATAATTAATTAACTATGAGTCTACCTTTGCGAATGGTGACTGAGAATACCTGGAGTGATGAGATGATAGCCGGGGCACCACAATTTAGATTCTTGAGCATTTATTAATTATTTCCCATGAGAGAGTTTCATGGCTGTGTGCCCAGAGAGCTAAAAGACGCCACAGTTTTTCCCGTCATACTAAGAAAAAGCGTGGAATTAGTTAGCCTAGAGCCATTAGGAGAGAAGGGTCAATGCGATGCTGACACCTAGTGCTAGTGAATATAACTAGTTACACAAAGAATAGAGCACAGCTGTCTCAGTAGATATATTCATACTAAACATACCACCTGTCTTCAACTACTAGTTCAATGAATGAGAAGAACAAAAGATACAACAACCATCACGAAAGAAACAAATATATAAGATAAACCAATTAAATAGACAAAAAAGGCAAAAACAAAGAGATAACTTAAAAATAACGAGATAATTACAATATACAACCCTAGTTGAGTGGGAGAGAAAACACTTTGACGACAGGCCTTGAAAGTGTTCCCTTTTGGGTGCGCAGATGTACAACTCATACAATGCCATCTTTTCCAAGTGAGGTCGAAGTGACGCGTCCAAGACGCCAAGACAGAGGTGGTGTGTTGGGTTCATGAATGAGGATGAATTAGCTTTCTGCGTTGTCCATTTTGAGCGTTGCTGAAAGGTGTGTAAATACTCCTTATGACATCTTTTCCAGAAGTGTTGAGAGAGTGATTTGACTAAATTTCATATTTTCAATCGGTTGCATGGTATGCCAGATACATCGGTTTCAGGTACGGCGACAAGAGGAGAGCTGATCAAGAAGTATCCCGGAGTTAGAGCATCTAGTTCACATGGGTCAGTGGATAGAGGGACTAGTGGTCTAGAGTTCAACATAGCTTCCACTTTAGTCATCAATATTATGAACTCTTCTAAGGTTAATATCTGATCTCCAATTACTATTGACAGGTGGTATTTTGCGCTTTTGATCGCAGATTTCTAAAGTCCTCCCTGATGTGGTGCGGCTGCAGGCTGGAAGTGAAACTTGATGTAATGTTGTCAAGTAAACTGTTGAAGTTGCTATCGATATTTGATAACTGGTAAAACTATGGAGGAGGTGTGTATATAAAAAGTATAACCTAACCAACATGCTTCTATTCTTGAACAAACCGTTTCCGAAAAGAAACTTGCAAAACAATAAAAATTCTTGACGATAGCCGTTTGTTCCCACGACTCTGCATTTACACGCCAAATGAAAAGGGCCAATCGCCTTAAGCTAATAATATATCTACTCTACAAAAGATTACGGCTCCCCGACATTAGAGAGACATTCAAAACCATCAAACGCTGAAGTCGATACGGTAATACAAGAAAATAACTTAAATAGAAGATATTATTGCTTCATTGGTATTTATTTGATAATGAATATGGTGTTAAGGTCTTAAGGTTAAACTAAAATAAAGTAACGTATTAATTCCATTTAAACAGGTTGGACATTTTCCGGAAATGATTAAAGAAAAATTCTCCCTTTCACAGCTCTATGTACACCCCTTGTTTTACGCCACGATGCTAGGGTTATATAACAAATGGATGCACTGCAAGTGTTTTTTTTTAGTTTTATTTAAATTACTGATAGTTAATTATACCATATATCCTAAGTAGGCGAATTTTAATATATTTGTAAAACTGACCCTCCACACGCGGTTTCCTAGGATCTGTTAGTGTAAGTTTCAAACATTCCCAAAAGATATACAAATGTTACCCATGGAACGGTGGGTACGTGAGCTAAGGCATCGACCACGAATAGTTTGGTTTGTTGGTGATAGAAAAGTTTGGGGTTCAATTCTTATCTGGGACATGAATTCGCTAAAGAGATATAATATGTGAGTTGGAGAAATTTTCCTTCTCTACGTTTCGGAAGTCCAGTACTGTCCGTCTTCTGTCATATAAACCTTCTGTTAGGTACTCTGTCATTCTTATAAGTATATGTGTCACGCTTTGTTAATGCAGTAATCCGAACAAGAAGTTTGGAATTATGGGATTTTATCTTAGATGAACTAGAAGTGACCCGTTTTGGTGGACGAATGACGAATGACATAAGGTGATACTCTTGTAATATACTAGCTTACCTAAGACGGGGCGATTGGGGTTCGATCTTGATTTGAGTGCACTAAAATTTTCCTAAATGGTTTTCCACTCTCCCTCCACGCCGATATGGGTGCACTTCCTCTAAATTAAACCTACCTAATACATAAAACATTAATGTTATTAGTACATAAGTGCATATACCAAACTTTTGATTCTCTTTGTTAATTGTAAGAAAGTTTTTTTTTCCTCCAGTTATTTGTTACCAAATTTGAGCCTTAGAATTTTATCGACTAGTTCTGTGCAAGATAAACTATTGCGTTATGTGGGAATTTTTTTTACATCCGAGTTGTTTATATTGTCTGGTCTTGAAGCTTTATGTGAAGACACACAATTCGCCTCAATTCACCCACCTCAGCATATCAATTCACTTCGTCATCGAGAGTCTTCAGAGGTAGAAGACAGAGCGCAGCGGACGAAGAATCAGCGGCCAAAGAGAGCAATTGGCAAATCCAAATCATCACCGATAGGAACATTAGAATTCCCCACGCAATCCAACACAGTGCGGGGCTGGATACACTGATGGGAGTACGGGTGACGATCCCAGACGGGCTAGGCTACGGCACGTTATCGGGCAGGGGACTCCCCATTGTACTGCCTGGTGCCCAGTGCCCGCACATCACATTCCCAAAATCCTCATAGGCGACATAATTATCAGGTGTTACACTAAATAAAGCGGCCCGTGACAGGTCCAACAAACTTTGAACACAAATCAAGAGGGGGAAATATCTTCCGACTCGGAGGTAGACATCGATGAAACGGACGATGAGGACATGGTGGACCAAACCTTTGAGCCAGTCTCTGGACTCAAGAGGAAGCTCAGGACTAGGCCGGGACAGGAAGTTCTGCAGACGAAGGCCACAAAAGTAAACAATAAGTTTGCTAGCTCGTCTACTATACAGGATGAAACAGCGACCAGTCAAACGGGGCAACCAAATGAACGTAGGGAGGGAAGTTCCACTCCGCGACGTATCAAGACCCCCCCAGTGGTCGTAACTAACGCGACACAATACAACAATGTTATAAAACTCCTAAACAGCGGCTTGCAAGACGATTACAAGGTGTACTGTATTGCACAGGGGATTAAGGTAGTCACGACCTCCTTCAGGGATCACTCTGCCCTGCTAAACTACTCAAACAAAACATGTCAGAACACTTTACGTATGTACTTCCCAAGGACAAGCCCTTCAAGGCTGTCATCAAGGGCCTTCACGCAAGTATGCCCTGCTCAGACATTAAGGCGGAACTGGAAGACAGGGGATTCACGCTGAGCGATGTGAGACAGTTCTACTCGAAATCATCTCCACAATCAACAACACCGAGACCCCTACCGATATTTTTATGCACCTTGGCGAGGACAGAAGGTGTGTTTGAAATCTTTAAGATACCGGTCATCAATCATACTGTAGTCAAGATTGAGGAGTATAGAGCTCCACAGAGTACAATCATACAGTGCCATCGTTGCCAACACTTTGGACACTCTAAGAATTATTATGCCCAAAAACCGCGCTGTGTCAAGTGTCTAGGAGAGCACCTGACGGTAGAATGCCAGAAAAAAGAGAGGACAACGCCAGCACAATCCGTGAACTGTAAGGGGCAGCACGCAGCAAACTACCGCAACTGCCCTACTTATCTACGAGAACTGGAGAAGAAAAACCAGGTGTTAAAAAAGAAAAAAGAGGGGGAGTGCAAAGCGGCTAGCCCTTCTTCCCACGTGGCTGAGAATTGAAAACCCTTAACTGGCCAGCAACCTTCTTCTAGCCAACCAACACCAGCAGGAACAATGGGATTGAATCAACCATCTTACAGTGGGGTCGTCATGAATCTTGCCAGGAAGGACAAACAAGAAGACCGCTCCACGGAAGAATCCTTGGACTTGAAGGATCTTCTCCAAATCCTCAAGGAAATCAACGTGGTGGGCTTACTGCAACTCCTTAGGAAGTACCTCGTACGGTTAAAAAATGCTCCTGACAAGACAACAAAAGTGATGCTTCTTCTGGAAGCTGCAACCGAATTCTTCTGCGATGGCAACTGACCAGGGAAGAGGAGAAGAAGAGTCATTTGAGCTTAGCAACTACACACCTTCCAATAAACCCTTTCCTACCAACCACTCTAGTTCTCAACTTTGACAAATCCTTGGATCCTCATTCACACACGTCCCCATAAGCAAGAATCATTGATCTTCATACCTTCACTTTCATCAAAGCCATGTTCGCTTAGTGTCTAATATAAATTTATGTAATTTCTTTCAGCTCGTCTAGTTCTAACTAACACACTACACCAAATCACTTCGGGCCTAACTGCACTTGTGTTTCCATCACAGTGCACGAGGGCTTGAACTAGCAACTCCACACAACTCTGTCGCTCCCATCACACAAACCTTCACCCTCCAACTCCAATTCCCTCTACAACCAATCTACACGTTTAGAAATAAAGGTTATGATCTGTGACTATAGATTGGTACTTTAGGCAGAATAAAGCCGCTTACCCCCTCTGAAAGTAGCTTCTGACTTTCAGAGCGAGTAGTTCAAGGCAAACAAGGGAGCGTTTATGTAAAGATAATTTTCAAATTTATGTTTTATTTTCTGGTGGGTATTGCATTGATTGTCCCGGTGGTCTTCAAAGAAAGTCTTCTTTTGGTCTGTGGGTGTCTTTGGTAGAATCATTCTTTTCTGATCCGTTGTTTGGTGAAAACTGCTCTTACAAATATTCCACAATGGCACTAGATTCATCTTCCTTCTCATGCTTGTCTTCCATCTCCCAGCTGGGTGTACTAAGGATCTCTTCTCCTTAAATATGTTTTCTCACTTCTCATCCAAATATGAGTACATTCTCTTCTAAATTCTACATTCTTTATACACACCCTACTAATGTAATTGTATGCTGATGCCGGTTGCGTAAAACAACACGGTGCAAAAATATTGCTGAGAAACGTTATAATTGGTTCATAATTGCGTTAAATAGTGACTTATTTGACAAGAAATTAGCCAAACTGGGTAACTATTAATTTACAAGCGTTTCCATGTTCACAGTGCACTTTAATGAAGTGCATTCTATGTTTTAATGCAAATAATCTCTTAAACAATGGTGAGTATTAAACACTATCTTACTCAAACAACAGCAATTAGATACCGTGATATATGTTATACATTGTAGCTCTCTGTTAGGTTTATAAGAAAGTTATCTCAGGCTTGAAGATTTTTGTTTAAAGGTTTGTTATATTTCATATTTATCAGTCACTATCTAATTCTAAATGTTATTTAACAATTTAATTATCTCCTTTGATTACTACACTAGAATATATTTATAAATCTATGAAGTAAATAAATGCACGTTAATCCATAATGCTTATTAGCTCTTGACCGTAGTGAATTTTTTATTAGTTGCTATTGAGCCAATTTGAGAATTGGTTTAGTGTAATTTTTGAAAATGAATGTGGATTCAGTAAAAAAATAAATTTCAAAAATGTTATGAGACGTGTTAATTTTTTTCGGCTTTACGTCTTACTGCCCGTGATGGATATCTGTATATTTTCATTAATGGGATAGGTATTAGGACAGTGCTATCACATTGAAGGTTTACCCGATTTTGTTTGGGGGTAGGATAGTAAATTATTTGGGAAGTAAAATATAATTGCACCTGGAGGGGACGCGGTATTAGCCTAAAATCCCTTTGCCTAAAGTCATTTGGACAATTGAGACTTAATGTCTGCTAGCCCAAACTCATTTGACCTAAAATTAATTAACCCCAGTCAGTTCACAGACACCTTTACTTCTCTGTGCCCCAGTTCCAATGATGAAAAAACAAACTATCCCTAGTCAATTACATTCGAAGTTAGTAGGCTTGAAAGTATTTAGCCTCAAATCACTTAGACATAAATTATCATCACAAAATGTCATTTGGCCTGAATAAATTTGGTTGATATTGTTTTTACCTAGTCAGGTTCACCGAAAGTCATTTGGAATTAAATAATTTAACTCAATATAACAGCACAGTAAGTAGTTTAACATACAGTAAGTAATTTTACCTAAAGTCATTTGGCTTGAAATGCATTTCTGATATTTTTTTGGAACTTACTAATTTCATCAAATGTCAGTCGACCCAAAGTTATTTGGCCTAGACTTCAAGTCAAATCACTATAGGCCAACTGATGTGCATCCCACCAAGGCTGTAGTCAGGGGAGGTTTTGGGGGATCAACCTCCCCTTTTTTATGAACAAAATATATATAGCTTTATTTATGGTTCAAACATTATCCAAATTAAGGTTCAAGTACAAATTAGGGGGCTGTGTTACCATAAAAAGCACTTCAGAAAGCTTCTAGAGGTGTCTAATATTTATAATTTTTTCTAGTCTTCCACAGTTATGGTGTTATGTTGCCATAAAAAACACTTTAGAGAGCTTCTAGAGGTGTTTTATATATATGATTTCTCCTAGACTCCGACAGTTAGGGGTTTGCCATAAAAAACACTTCAGATATCTTCTAGAGGAGTTTAATATTCATAAATTTCCCTAGCCCTCGGTAGTTAGGAGGTTATATTGCCAAAAAAAAAACCCTTCATATAGCTTCTAGAACTGTTTATAATTTAGAATTTTTTCTAGCCTCCAGAAATTGGGGGATGTGCNTCAAATTTGAGCTAAAAACCTGACAAAATAAGATTGTCACCTTTTTCAGCTGCCCCACTATTTTTTCTTCTCAATTGTCGGCTAATCCCAGTTTAATTTAATTTTGATAGCGTTTAAGTTCGCATGGGTAGTCGCATGGGCTAAGACATTACTTTTGCAATAGTATATAAAGCAGCTGATGGGAAAGTTGGAGCTCGGGCCCCGGTTGAGAAAACTTATGTTAGTTTTTACTAAATGGTTTCCCACGCAAATGTGCGTACATTTCCTCTAAATTCTATATTATTATTCCATTGTTCCTTAAGTGTAAATATGATGATCTCTAACACGGGTAGTAAGAGTTGGTTTACGATTTAGAAAAATATGCTTTTAAATATTTATATTACTGAAATCTGAATACTTTTGGTCTAGGATTGAAACCTATTCTCCAGTCAGCCAACGCACGCCTAACTTTTAGATTGATGATACTAAAACTTGAAATTATGCTCTGTGTTTATATTTAGGATTGACGATGACTCAGAAGGAGGATAGTGAAATCAACTCCATCTCCATGAAGGAAAAACGTGCCCCTAGTTCGACTCCTGAAAGCGACGATAATTACAAGATGGTCCCACCAGACGGAGGCTGGGGATGGGTCATTGTCCTGGCAGCCTCCATTTGCACTGTAAGGAGTCATCCTGTTTTGCTGGTTTGGAAGGTCCTATTATGTGACTTTTTAAATATTAAATAACATTAGCTCCTATCAACATTCTTTAACCCCTAATGGGTGGACATGTGGGCTAAATATCAAGCTCATTTAGTCTGATTGGCTTGTGATGGGGTTTGAATATCGTCCAGGATTACTAAGACTAGGGTTTCCTTAATTATAATTTATAGGCCATAATAATTTCCCATTTTTCTTCCGCTCAAATCCAGGCACGTTTCCTCTCAATTCTACCTTCACTTATTCCTGCCTTGATGCTATCACACTGGATAACAGAGTTTTACAACCATCGCTTCTCAGTAACAGTTCAGGATGTAAGCAAATATTAATTAAGCTAATTGGATAGGAATGATTAAGGTTTTTAGAAGAAATATATACAAACTTGCCTGGAGGAAAAGGGTCTTTTCTGAAAATGTAAACTCAATACACCCGAACAGGATTCAAATCCCAACATTCTCGTCGCCGGAAATTCAGATCAACACAAGAGGGACGCGTTAAACCATGTGACCTCCAATGCAGGTGGAAATTTAATAATGCTTTAATTACACTTAATTTTTTTTTTGGCGTGGTGGCTTAGTGGAGAACCATTTAGAAATATCCCTCCTCAGTTCACCCGGTCAGAATTCAAGCCCCAAACTCTCCATCACAGGAAAACCAGACTAGATGACCTTGACCTTGACGTTTTGTCCGCGTTCCCACCTATGCGGGAATAATACCTTATTAATCCTATAAGCTTTTACTTTAGTGAAATTTATTACGTGGTTTACAATATCGTAAAAAAGGTGATTGTGTTCTCTAAAAAAATATCTCTAGTGGAAGATTTGCACAAGTATCACAAAACTTCTGGAATTTCTCTAGATAAGCAAGATAATTAAATTCGGCTGGGTATGACAACTAGAAACCTATTTTTACTTTTTAATATAAAGAAATTATTCCATTCATGAACATTTTTTACCTCATTATTAAGATCGATCTGGACGTTTTACACATCTCTAGACTAGAAAAAGTTAGGCCTTATTATGACTGTATGCTTATCCGTTTGTATGTCTGTACTTGGGCTACAACAGAAATTATTGTTAGATTTCGTTCAAACTTGATATATTGATGCTATTTGGCCGTACCTCTGGGTAAATAGTGATCTTGATTCTATCTCTAAGATGGAGGGTAGTTTACTTAGGCTTACATTAAAAAAAACTCTAAAGTTAAACAATATTTAAGTATCTAAGGAAGGTTTTACATTATGAATAACAATGTATTTTTTTCCCTGTAGAAAACATTGTTTAATGTTAATTGATAACCTATTTTAGAAATTTGTAATCTAAAATAATGCTTTAAAGATTTCTTTTATTTATGCGTGTCTGGATTACATCAATTGTAGGCCGGTTTGGGGGAGGATTAGCCATTATTAATGCACCTTTGGTCAGGGGACGCCTGAATGTACTAATCTTGTATTCTTTCCGTGGAGGATCTTTCCATGTCCCGATGAGCTAAGGTGATGGGGATTGTGAGTATGAGGACGTGGAACCAATAGAAACACCTAACCTGACTTAAGCCTAAACAAACCCTGGTGAGATAGTTCCCCTTTTGAGAAAAATACCCATGTTATCCGCCGGGAATCAAATCCAGGAACCTTAGGCTGATAGGCAGGTGTGCTGACTATTATGCCACGGGGCAGGGTGTTTTACCCATTTGGTGTCTTAGGGGATTATTAAGATTGTTATATTAGAAAAAAAGCCTCAAGGTTGTTATATTGATGTTTTATTTTTGAAAATTTGAACAACAAAAAATGGATTTAATAATTATTTTGTGCTCTCATTTATATCTGAATACTGTTTAAGCCCTAATATGAGTAAAAAATAATATATCTATTTTTTTGAGAGTTACTTATTTAAGGGTAGTTTACTGTGGATAAAGTTTTAAAAATGTTGTTTCAAATTTGAATGTACTATTTGAGTAAGTATGTATGATTGTGTGTAGAAATTTATTTAATTGGTTCTAGAGTTTGGTGCAGTCACCAAGCCGCTGTGTTCTCTCTCTTGTACAAAGATACCATGAACGACTTGCAACTAACTGCTACCAACATAACCGTTATACTCAACACTTACATGGGACTACTGCTAATATTCGGTACGTAAGAGAGGTACCGTTATACTCAACACTTACTTGGGACTACTGCTAATATTCGGTACGTAAGAGAGGTACCGTTATACTCAACACTTACATGGGACTACTGCTAATATTCGGATACTTAAGAGAGGTCTTGTGGGACAGTCTTTGATGTGAAGTTTTGGATCTCGGCTGGTGGTCTAAATCACTAAACCACTACTCAGCTACATTTATGATTCTTTATTGGGGTCAGAGTTTATTGGTCTTTACATATTAGGAAATTAGACTTGCCTCATAAATTCGGGGCTACCTACAAGTGGACAGGTGACTTTTGATTTTTTTTAAAACTATTATTTTCAACAACATGGCTTATCTTTATTTATGGACACATTTTACTAACCTAACGGGTCATCTGAATTTTAATTTCCAAGACAAAATATTATAAATTACTTATTTGAAATAGAAAACCATTTAGTAGATTATACCAGCAAGATAAATACTTAAAAAATTAATCAGGATAACTTTCAAGATAAAATATTTTAAATTATTTATTTTACTATCCTGAATCAGAAGAACTACAATTTTAAATAAGCCTATGCTCGTTTCTAGACAAAGCATGGAACAGTATAAATATTGTTAAGATGATCATGATTATTATTTGAATTAAAAAAAGAATTACTAGGGCAAACAGGAATTTAGATTTTAGGTTACCGAAACCATAATTTTAGATTCTTACATTTTTAACAAGACGATGAAGCGTCCTCTACCAATATACCGTCAAGAGTGAAGTTTCCTTCGATCTCCTGGTGGTATCAATTTGGTATATTTCCTCAGAGAGGGGAGACGTAGATTTACATACAAGATAGAAACAAGAAAAAAAGAGGGGGTATTTGGTGGAAGGGGGAATATGTGACAAGACGGTGGTAGAAAAATCTAGAACAGGCATCTAGGCTACGTGGAACTTTTCAGCGTCGGAAGCGGCCTCAGTCATAAATCAGAGTTGGCTGGTCAGTTAACTCACGGATTTGGTCATGATAATATGTACACAATCACGGGTTGTTGGACGTGGGAGATAATCAGTTTGGAATGAACAAAGTGAAATGGCGGCACATGAATGAGTCTAGGATATAATCACGGGTTGTTGGTCAGTTTGGAATGAACACAGTGAAATGGCACATGGTGAGTCTGGGATATAATCACGGGTTGTTGGACGTGGGAGATAATCAGTTTGGAATGAACACAGTGAAATGGCACATGGTGAGTCTAGGATATAATCACGGGTTGTTGGTCAGTTTGGAATGAACACAGTGAAATGGCACATGGTGAGTTTAGGATATAATCACGGGTTGTTGGACGTGGGAGATAATCAGTTTGGAATGAACACAGTAAAATGGCACATGGTGAGTCTAGGATATAATCACGGGTTGTTGGTCAGTTTGGAATGAACACAGTGAAATGGCACCTGGTGAGTCATGTCACGTAGTTAAACTTATTATTTGATCTTTTCATAGTCTTTTTATATTATTAAGATGTTGTAGCTAAGAGATAACGCTACACCAGCACACAATCAAGTACACGTTGACAAATGCTAATTAATTAAGAAATCAAAAGGTACAAAATGTTGTAAACAAACTATATATATATATATATATGTATTAGGTTATGGGAATAGGAATGAGTAAGATAGCATTTTGAGTAAATGAACAAATACACATTTGCGAGAAGGGCTATTGGGAAATAATTTTGATTTGTCACTTTTGGTGGTCACAACTTTCACAACAAACAATTTATTTTTATTTCAACTGTTTTTAAATTTTCTGTTAGATGTCAGTTATCACCATTCCTATGAAAAATGGACTATAGATGAACCCGATTCTTTTATCCACAATAAAATACAAAAATGGCTACTGAAGCCATTCTATTTCGCCCTTGTTCACAGGATTTTTTAATTCCATCCCAATGAAGAAGTTTGGATATCGTGCCACAACAATCGTTGGAGTAGTTATTTCATCTATTGGTTGGTTCGCATGCACTCTAGCCTCCAATTTTTGGCACTTCTTCTTCGTGTTCGGGATAATGATTGGTGAGTATTATCCCAAAAGAGAGACTCGTAGGTATTCTACGGACCAAGAAAACCTCGACAAGTCTCTACTAATAATCCGTTCCTTCCTTTCGAAATTTATTTAACCAAAACGCACAAACTAATGTATTTAATGGATATAGGCTTATCTAAATCTAAATCTAAAGAATGAGTTTGGCACTAAATGGAAGGAAATAATTTACTAGTATAATACCGTCAACTATTGCTTTAGTACAAACATAGAGGTTAATTTTCTTCACATGGTGATATCAACAATTCTTTAATATGTGTCAAGGGTGCCCTGGAATTTAATGACAACTTTTCCTCTTAGTTTAAAAAGTTTGTTAGATAATGCCACTCCACTCATGACAAATGCTCAACAACTGTTGATATCACTACACGAAGAAAATTAAACCCTACTGTACTCTACTGTTCTCTGATGTACTTTATTGTAGCAATATATAATTTATTTGGACCAAAAACAGTTTTGATATAAAAACTGCAAAATCGCTTACTTTTTCTCGCATTCCCTACATCCACACCTTAAAATTGGCACCCAAATTGTATTCGCAATCCCTGCGTGACGTAAAATAAAAATAATAGGGAGCCAAAATACCGGAAAATAAATAAATAAAGTGCCCCTATTTTCTTTTAATAAATTTGTTGAAAATTAATATAATCCCTTCTTTACTTTCTTTTCTCTTGATATTTTTGGAAGATTTATATTAAATATGAAAGGAATGCGCCGTCAAAACAACTCAAAATATCATAAAACAGTACAATTGATTATGTCAAAATCAATAATTTTTACTAAAATGGATAGACTACTTAATATGAGGTTAAATAATTTGATAATATTAGTTCTTCATTTAGAAATAGTTTTTAAGTTATTTAATTTAAATATTTAATTAATTTTGCTGTTGTTGGTTGGTTGGTTGTGCTTTTTATGGTAACACAGCCCCCTAATTTGTACTTGTACCTTAATTTTGATATTGTTTGAACCATACATAAAGCCATATCTATTTTGTTCATAAAATTCTCGGGAGTTTGAACTCCCGAAACCCCCCTGACTACGGCCTTGAAATAGGGTAGCCCGCTTCAGTGGTGTAATTAGCTAACGAGCTGGTTCCATGTTGAGCTAGACTGCCGAGGACGTGGAGATCAAGGTTTGAATCTCGGTTGGGTAAACTGGGGTGGTTTTCCCTAAAAAGTTTTCCACCCTCCTGCCACGCAAATGTGGGTTCACTTCCTATGAATTAAACCTTACCGATTCCTAGCCCATTAGAGTAATTATTACTTTAGCTTATGAACCGAACGGTTAGTAAGACGTGGGTTTAAAATCAAACAAATATTCTAAGTTGCGGATAGCCTGCACAAGAAGTAAGATTCGAGGCGCACACACAAATGTAAGAAATAGTTATTTAGTTTTGTGTGGAAAAAGGAAGTATTGAACTCTGACTAAAACTCAAAAACAAATTCCAAATGGCTTCTAAAGATATTAAACTTCCAACAATTTTTCAAGGTTGAGCCACTCCAAATGGCTTCTTGGGGTATTCCAATATTTAACACTTGCCGGGTGAAGAGCACACCAAATAGCCTTTATGCATTTTTGTGGAAGGGCAAAAAAAAAAAAAAAAAAATCTCACTTTGGATTGGGGAGCGATGTCCTCGGATTTACTTAGAACTATTTTTATTTTCGCTAACTGCTATTTTTACTCAAAAAAAGGTTTCATTACCATTGGTTATGGATGTCCCGGATCACAGCAAGGCCTGTGAAACACATAATTATACATGAAAGAACAAATATTGGGCTGAGCGTGATAAAAGGACTCACAGAGTCCCAATTACATTTAAAAACAATATCAACATAACTTTAAAAGCATTCTATATTATAAATGTTCTCAGGAGTGGACCCCCAGAAATCCTTTTGACTTGTTTTTAATTGGTTTTTGCTAATTCACCCCCTTTTACATAAAAAGGTTCCATCACCTTTGAATCAAATATACTTCAAAATTCATAATTTAACGTTTAGGAGTATATATATACTAGTGGTCCCTCTCCAGAATTCAATCTTGGCCACGTCACTGGAACACACTTCTCTTGTTTGTGGTATGGTAATCAGGCGTAACTAAATATGTTTATTATTAATAGAGAGCACTTCAAATCCATGAACAGCAGAAGCAATACAAACCATAGATTGAAAAACACTGTCTTCAAATGACAACACTAGTACAGAGGGAATATGGTTGCGTCAAAACTAATGGGAATAAATAAGCATCCATATGGTGAGCTGCAAATATAAACAAACGAGTAGCTTTTGGATAATTAGGTGCAGGTGGCACAATGCCATACTATAACAAGTTGCTATTGAACCATCATGTGCAGGTGGCACAATGCCATACTATAAAAAGTTGCTATTGAACCATAGGGTGCAGGTAGCACAATACCATACTATAACAAGTTGCTATTGAACCATCGGGTGCAGGTGGCACAATGCCATACTATAACAAGTTGCTATTGAACCATCATGTGCAGGTGGCACAATGCCATACTATAACAAGTTGCTATTGAACCATCATGTGCAGGTGGTTTTATGATATTATAACAAGTAGCTACTGAATCATCAGGTGCAGGTGGTGTTATGATATTATAACAAGTAGCTACTGAATCAATCAGGTGCAGGAGGTGCTATGATATACATGAGCACTCAAGTAGCCTTGGGCATGTACTTCACGGAAAGAAGGGGTAGAGCCATGGGTCTGACGATGACAGTGACAGGACTGAGTCTTATAGTCGCTCCTCCTATAACCAGCCACCTGATGAGGGTGTTCGGGGCTCGTGGTACCGGCCTTCTCCAGGCCGCCCTCACGCTCAACGGGCTGGTGGGGGCCTTTCTTTTACACCCCGTCGAGTGGTACATGAAGAAGGTACGACACTGTACTGAGGAACAACTACAGACATCCCACGGACAGGACGGAGGTAAGTCGGTATCACACGAGTGATTTTTAAATAGTGAATTACCCCTTGCCTCTGGAGTAATGGGATATTTTGCTATCCACATGGTATAAAACAGTGGACTAAGTGGTAAGTTTTCGATCGATGCACGGCAGACCACCCACCTGTCCACATACCTATCCCCTTTCTGAAGCCAGAAATTATATTAACGAACAAGTGTATCAAGCTGTAAAATACATATTTTTTTGTTTGACATGGCTTCTTATGCACAATTCACATAATACTTGTGATATAAAGTATTGATGGCTTAGTTTAAATAGCTTCTCAATCTTGTCCTCTTTAACTCTTTCAAGTAGACTAATATTTATTTTTTCCCTATGGTCCCATCTGCGCACCCCCTAGCACTCAGCCACGCCGCAGACTACAGCCTGACATCCACTGGTCTCGAGTAATTAGATATCCCCAACCTTTATATTTGTTGAATGTTGTATTATCTCTGATTTCTAGAGTAAATAGATAAGCTAGCTAGTATCCATAGCCTCTAAAATAATTAAATATAGCGCTATCTCTAGCTTCTAGATTCCCTAAATATTGTTTTATCCATAGGCTTTAGAATAATTAAATATCATTCTATCCCTAGCCTAAAATATTAGTCTTAGTCTCTAAATTAATTAAATATTGTGTTATTTCTAGGGTCTAGAGTAGGTGAAAGTAAGATAAAAATCTCCGAGGATAAATCCTACGCGCCTGTGCGTCTCGAAGAAGCTGGAGAGAAATCGAAGCTCCAATTATTAGAACTATCAGAAAATGGGAAAGCACAAGTTGAGAATGAATCGAACTTGGGTTCTAAAGAGAACGCAAGGATAAGGTTAGCAAATCAAACAATTACTAGGGTGATTATCAGGGCATCATGGGGAGTGGAAAAACAAGAAATAACTTTGTACTTTTTCAAATAAAGAAAATTTATTGTACCTTAAACGTAACATTTTTGGCCTCGAGACTATAATGAATATTTATTTACATTTATGTAACTCAGAACACACAAAAAAAGTTGATTTTAACATTTTTGTCTGTCCTCATGTCTGTCTGTCTCTTGTCTAGATCCGAAACGGTTTGATGGATTTTGTTAAAACTTCTTGATATTCAAATGTTATATGGCCATACCTTTAGATTTTTAAAATCTATTTTGACCCTAGTCCTTAAATTAAAGGTAGTTTACTGACCAGTGATTTTTGAAATTTCAAATTTTCTGAAAATGCTTATAACGATTTTGTTTAAAATATTATTATATTTAGGGAGTATGTGACTTGAAAAATAGCACCGTATTATTGATTTTGGGGTGGAAATTTATTTAAGTGTATTTTAATGATAGATAATTTTTGAAAATTTAAAATTTTTGAAAATTGCTATACTGATTTTATTTAAAATGGATAACTGAGGAGTGTTTTGATAAAAATGTATGCGGATTTTTTTTTGGGGGGGGGGAGATATTAGTTTAAGGGTAGCTACTGACAATTTTTTTTTCTAATATTTTAAAAATGGATCCAACACAGGGGTCGGCACCCAGTCGATTGCGATGGACCTGTGGATCATATGACGATTTTCAGTCGATCTCGAAAGAAAACTACATCGTAGTTAAAAGTTGATCTTCGGATCTTCTAAACTAGAAGATGTATAAAATTATTCCCCCTTATTTTTGATAGTAACCAAAATAACATTAATTAGTCATTGGTAATGTTAGTTTGTTTCCAGCTTAGTGGTTATTTGGCTATGTAGGTGCAAGTCTAGACTCTGACATTGACAGAAGAGCTAGCTGCTGTTTGAAGATTAGTTTTGTTTAAAAATGTTGGTGCAGCGAGTCTGCTCCTTTTCCTAAGTAGTGTTTGGATTTAAGTTTAGTTGTTTTCTGCAGCTTCGTTCAAAGTTTCGCATTAGCTGAATAAGAAGGAAAAAACATTTGAACAAATGGTGAGTTAGTGGTGTAGAGCAAATTTTCTTAATTCAAAATAAAGAAATCTAACCAGTCGGATAGGAAGTTAGGATTAGATGGTATGGACACTTAATGAGGATGGAAGGGGAGAGGATTCAAAGAGGATTGGTAATATGAAGTATGTAGGGAAGATAGAGACCACGAGGGAATCCAAGGAAGAGATGAGAGGAACAGATAGCAGAAAGTGTGCAAGTGAGAGAAGCAGAGTGGAAGAGAGTACAGGAGGAAGAATGGTGCAAGTATGGAGGGAGATGAAGGAATTTTACTAAACAGACCCGGACACAGGCTGGAAACAGTTCATGATGATGATAATAAGGAATCGGCTGGCATTAAAAAAATATTTGTGATATCTAACGTGCACTTTATAAACCGACTGCTTATATCAACACACTAGAATTTCTATGAACAAGCGTGAAAGGGCTTACCAATTTTGTCGGGAAAGGTATTTTCACTAAACTTATTTTTTGAAAAAAAAAAAAAATGTGTCACTTTTGTAGCTAAGCTCAGCCTGGTAAGGACAAATGAAGTGCTGCTAGAATTAAAATGAAGAGGCACTGGTATAGAAAACTGAGATTAATGGCTGGAGGGTTCGTTGAGATGGCCACATGAAACCCTATATCTGCAGATGTTGGCACTATCTTCACCAAGTGACGGTGTCTGCTCGGTTCGTATGGCTCGATTGAAGGCTGACTCCATGGAGTATTTTTATAAATCTGTTTACTGGTCAAGGTCAGCCCCTCAATCTTAAGACAACACCTTTTCCATTCCAGAGCCGATGTGAACATAAACCAAGCAAGAGCTGTGAAGACCGATTACCTCGAGAAGGAAGGGGCTCTCTCCCGTCTGGTCCAACTCCTCGACGTCCACCTTCTAAAGGATAACACCTTCCTGGTCCTCGTCGTGGGGATTTCACTAGCGGCCAGCGCCGAGTACACCTTCACCTTCCTGGTCCCTCTGATCCTCGTGGACTTTGACTTCAGCCTGAATGAGACGGCCTACGTCATGTCCCTCATCGCCACCGGGGATCTCCTCACGAGGTTCCTCAGCCCCTTCTTCGCGGACTGGCTCAAGATTGACGCGAGGTCCATGTACGTCCTGGGTCTGCTCACCGTAGTCGCGTCAAGGAGCGGTGAGGGGGTTAGCAACCCATCTTAAGGTTGATTAAGGACGTTGCTTACCTGTGACGTCATGGCAAGTTGAGATAGGATTTGCCATGTTAGTTTAATTACGTTTTACTCAGCGAGTTCTAAAGCTATGGCATTTAATCAAACACCATACATTCTTAACCAATTCTACCAATAGTCTTCCGTTTTCACAAAATTAACTTTTGTATTAAATAGTTTTTTTATAAACGCATTTTCTAAAAATCGTCCACAGCTCAAGTTATTTGGTTTGTTCACGAATATGGCCTTTATAAATTCTCCTGGTAAGACTTAGTTTGAAAAATACCGTGGAAGCATATGCCTATCTAGATTAGGAAATAAGAAAAAGGTAATTTTGAAATGCAGGTCAATGTGTTCCAGCAGGCGCAAATAGTAGAGTGAGTGTTTATACTTTTCAGTGGAAGGGGGTAAGTGTTATCAGCATGTGAAATAGAGGTCTCACAGTCAGTTTTTCATCCCCTCCAACCCCTATCTTTACACGGGCCTATTTAATACATTGACATCTAAATGTTACAGTGCAAAGAGTTTTTAGGTGCGTCAAGTTAAGCTGCAACCCGATTTTCAAAATAGCTTTGAAATTAAGTAGGCAACGTATTTAACTGGGAAATTAGTTACAAAATTACGTTAGAATCAGAAAAGTTTCAATATTCGCGTTTCTATATTGTTCATTGAACCACAGATAAATTGGGAGTAAATAAAGTTTTGTTCACTTCAAAACAATATTTTTTTTTTCAATTTTATAATTGCTAAAACTGTTTCACGGCCTCTGTTCCACTATTTTATAAATACAATAAAGAAAGCTCTACTATGATGCGATGTCTGATTCGACCTGTAAATTAAGTTATGTGTGCTATCCGTTGAGAGAAATGGTACTTTAAGGGCACCACCTGCTTGAAGGGAAATATTATCGCGCTACCATCCAAATATTCTTGTATGGATGGCAAATCTGATGCTTTAAAACTTTTAAACAATATGCTAGAAATTTCTGTTGTGATGCTGTTGAAAATTGATTTTATTTGTTTGAGGAAGGTTGGATCATTGTCTCGAATAATTTATTTCGATTCCAGAACTGTGACATTTCTTGTGAAACATCCTTTAGAGCGAGTTATTTTCACCTTGTCATAATCTTTTTTTAAAAACTAAACGCTCTTAAAATGTAAGGTTTTAATCCTATGTTTCTCAAACATTCAGTTGCATACTCCTTTCGGGGCCATAGACTAAACAACGTAATGGTTTATGAAAGTCCTTGACATCGCTTCAAAATATCTGTTAATCTTTTTAATTATAGGTTGTTCATAAAATCAAGAATCATAGGAAAATAAGCTAAATTTACTCTTTCTTCTAGCTATTGAGTTAACCTTCTTCGGTGGCTGCATGGTCTAAAGTGTCACTCTCGCTATATACTAGACTGCCAATGACAGGAAGAAAGTTTAAATGTCGGTCGGGTGCACTGAGGGTGGTTTATCATAAATACTTTTTCTCTCTCCTCCACGCAAATGCGGGTACAGTTACTTTAAATTCAACATTACTCATCCCTAATTCATTAGCGTAATTAGTACATATACGTATGACCTTAAGATATAGTCAGACGTGGTGCTAAAAAACTATTGAGTTCTTAAGACTTGAAAATTTGATAAAGACCGGATTAATATTTTTACTTTTACATGAGGTATGGCCTGATTTTGGCAGGAAGAACAGTTTCTGTTAATAAAACGATTTTAATATATTCATACATTAAGTCATGTTATCTGCAGCCGTCCCTTTTGCTAGATAACACAAATGATATGGTAAAATACTATCAATGTTGGTCACAAGGAAATATGTTTGAATTTTCTAAACTATTCATATAAAAGTTTGTTAGAAAGCTTCAATAACCCTCACTAAGAGAGTGAAGATATATTTAAATGTTTGGTTAGATAGAAAACAATACCGCTATATGAAGACATGTTATTATGTAATCTTTAGGGAACACCTTGTAATTTGAAGTGAGACAGGATTACACATAGAAGAGCTAGAGCTTATTTACCTTTGTCTCCTGGTTTTATGGACACACTGTAGACTTACTTTGACTAAAAAATGTTTAATAAAGCTCAGTGGTACGTCATGTACCCCAGTTTATTAAACATGACAAAAGAGACATGTTGATATCTTTAACCTCTATTCTAGCGTGAGTGATATTTAGAAACATCAAACCACTTCTTAAACGTCACGGGTTTCTCTAACGTGACTTGGTTCTTCGGGGGTTGAATGGTCTAAGTCATCACTATAGCAATAAACTGGACTACCGAAAACGGGGAGATCGGGGTTTGAATCCCGGTCGGATGTACTGAGGTTGTTTTTTCTAAATGTTTTCCCACTCTACCTCCCCATAAATGCGAGTACACTTTCTCATCCTCGTTAGTGTAAATTAGTTCATTCGATTAGGACTATAACTTTAGCGGGTAGGTGCCAGGAAAAGATAATAACAAAATGTAATGCATATCAGCGCTCCGGTAGACTTGCTGTAGGAACACCAATCACACACAGCGGACAATGTTGCAGTGATCCTGTTCCGGACAGAGTTCCACTCGATGATGGCTGTGGGGCTGTTCCTAGGGATGGGCAAAGGAGTGAGAACGGTCTACATGAACCTGGTGGTCCCCGCCTACGTGCCTATGGACAAACTAGCGTCGGCCCTTGCTTTCCAGAACCTGGGCATCGGCGTAATCACCCTCCTCATCTCACCGCTTATAGGTGGGGATTGTGTGTCTCTAGGACTCTGACCCAGCCTGTCAATAAGTGATCTGGAGACTGGTTGTTGTGCTTGGCCTAGAATTAGTCTAGGGCTATATGCTATCACTTATATTGAAGCACGGGATATCAAATAATATTATCACTAGTAAATCTAATATTATAATTGATCTGTTAATAATAACCCACTTGAGTGATAGTGTTCTAAGGCATCATTCTCATGTTATACTGGCCTGCTGATGGCGGGGAGGTAGGGGTTTGAGTCTCAGTCCGATATAATGAAGGTGATTTTCCCTAAAATTGTTTCCCACTCTCCTTCCAATCAAATGCGGTTAGATTACCTCTAAAATGCTTCCTCACTCATTCCTATCCCATCAGAGTAGTTATCATATGCTTATAACCTGAACAATATGTAAGACGTGGTGATAAAAAATATTAATATTGATAGCCATTATATCAGTACACACACAAAGTGGAGATCGTAACTAATACGGATGTGTCCTTCATCATAGAGTGAAGGAAGTTGACCCTGAACCTAGGACGAATCCTAGATAGCTTATTGGTAGAGCATTGTTAAGCTACGTCAAGGGTCACAGGTTCAATTATCGTTTGTAGGTGGCATTTCACTTGGGAGAGGGGAGGGGAGACAAGTTATTTCCAGAGGGTGAATGCACCCCGTTCATATTTATTAATTCTTGACTTTGGTTTGTACATTTAAAAAAAAACTTGGGTGTCATTAACAAAAGAATAGCGATGCATAAAAATCAATCCGTAACTTAATTGAACACTTAATGTTACGCACATGATGAAGTATTTCAATTGAACTTTATTTACTGCCTGACATGTTTGGTGTGCCAAATTTAGTTTCAGTATCAAAATAATAGATTCCGTGAAATTTCCAAACACTTCAAAACGGACAAGAATGGCCAGAACCAGTGATATAATTGTGACAAATGCCAGTAAGTTCCTCCGAAAGAAACACCATCTAGTGGGCTGAGCATGCACTGTTATTTAGTATGGATAGGAATTTAATTGCTTGTAATTTATATTTTATTTATTATATTTTTTATCTTCTACACTTTTTTTTAAACTTGTGAATCTGTATATTGGGCCGGGGCCCTTAGAAGTCCCGGAACTGGTATCATGGTATCAATAGTCCCCCCCTCCCCCCCCCGCCCCCCATTCATGGTGGGCTTGGATGTAGGTGGTAATTATTATTTCTATTTTAAGACCACAGCCCACCTTCTAATGCTTATGTTTCCCATCAAACAAAATATATGTTATCTTTTACTTACTAAAACTTTCTTCCCAGGTATGTTAAGAGATGTCAGTGGTAACTACACGCCATCCGTTGTAGTTCTGAATCTCGCCACTCTTCTGGTCATCTTGGTCCTGGTTGGTGACAGAGCTTTTGCGAGGAGAAAACAACGTGGCATAGTCCAACATGTAAAATAAATAGAACAATTATTAGAACCTTCTTGCAGAATTTAGAAGAAAAAAAAACACTTTGGGACAGAAAAAATAGAGTAGTAAGAACGTATCTAGAGGCTATTTTTGCAGAATGGTTGGCAGGGCTTGCGCTCCAATGTAGGAAGTTTAAAAATATGTATTTTTTAATATTAAACTATCTTAATTTTTTTTACCAACAATTGCAAACTGTGATAAGAACAAAATATGTTTCTTCAAAGGTGTTGTGTGTTGATTACAATCGGCCATTTCAATGGCATGTGGTATCACGAATCATACGGCATTAATTTGTTAGTTTAAGGACGCCATTAATTGAAGGGGATATTTTTACACTACAGTAATTCTTACAAGAATAGACGTTTTGAAGATTCAAGAACACTAAAACAATCCTTAGTTATCTTATAACTTTTTAGTGTGATCTATGTTTTTAACCATTTATTTGATGTAAAAACTGTGACATTTAATGTAAACCATCATTAGTATGAGCTATTTAATTTTCGGTAAATTTTAATAAAGCCCAAAATGCTAGATTTGAAATGTTATAAATACATTTTATCACCTTTACCCTTCATTTTAGCCTGAGGCATGTTAATGCAATGCGTCTCAGCGCTTCGGTTGGCAGCCCTTTTTGAAAAAATGAAAAAACCCTTTTCACGCCACATAGTTAAGGGCATGAGTGATCCTTCTTAGAAATTGAATCCTATATAGGCGTCTCTGTACCAGTTGTTCCGTTGTTTATAAGCTGAATTAGTTATATAGGTATTCTATTAAAGTGTAATTTACTATGATTATTAACTTAATAGCATCCCATTGAACTCGATTTTAAAGTCAAAGGTGAATATAAAATTAAAAATTATACTTATAGCTACTTTATGATGACTCATACGCCCCAGCATATCCAAGAGCTATCTTGATCACTGTTAGGTACCCTTGTAATATATACCTTGTGGTATTTAAAACCAAGGACTCTAATGAGGGCCTACATGCTATGTCATTCAAACACGTAAACACTTCTATCTGTGATTTGTTCGGATAATTTAAATCACAGATTAATAGTGTGTCAAACTTAAACAGTGGTGTAAGCAGGATTGTGAAATAGAGGTGAGGAGGGGCTTAGAAACTAAAAAGGTTGGTAAGGGGAAGGGAGGTGGATTTTTAAGGACAAGGCAATTTTTGTATTAATAATATGGCTTTAAAAGTTATGTAGAGGAAGTTTAATTTAGTTTTAAAATGTTTACTTAATTTGATTGACACCGGTAGTATTTAACACCATCTGATAAGTCTTAACTAAATTTATTTCCTATGCAGAATTCAGTACAATCACAAACCAAGATATGGGGTGGATCGAGCCTCCCCCAAATTTTCCCAGAGTTTTGCCATTTAATTTCACGGTAAAATGACTTCAAATAACGTTAATTACTTATGTAAAATGACTATGGACAGACATATGTGTTATATCAAAGATATATTTTAAAATGTGTTATATAAATGTGCTATAACAGATGTGTTATATCAAAAATATATTTTAAAATACAAAGTTGATTCAGGCTCAGTATTGTGAAGGAATACAGTAGATTATGGTAGGAAGACAGCTGTAGAAAACAGTTATTTTTTGTGGTCAACATTGATACAAATGTCCCTTTGATATTATTATAGTTTCATAGGTAGTGATATTTCACCCATAAAAAGTGATGGCATAACTGCAGCTAGCATGACTTTTACATAATGCATATTTTACATTACTGTTTGAGTAACATTTATAATTACTGTAAATAAAGTCCTTTGCTGTTAAAATCAGGCTGTACATTTACAAACACAACTGTACTCTAGAAATATTAATATACATTCAATGTTCACTATTAGAAGAAGCAGCACAGTTCTAAAAGTGGCGTAGAAAGAGGGATTTTAAGGGGGTGTTGAAGGCCTTCTTTGGTTAGGGGATTCCCCGGGAAGCGCACATGTATGCAGATACAAGGAGATTGGGAGGAATAGGAGGTGTAAGAAGGGAAGAAAAGTAGACAGTGACCTGATGATCATCTCCACAAGTACACAAAATTAAGTATTTAAATTCTAAATTATCCACAAACTCTTAGGACTAGACCACGAAAAACCTTTGTAAGGAGCTGTTCTATATTCCTACCCTATATTCAAAAAATATTTCTTGCTCCAGACAATTCTAGTTTTTAAGACCGACCCTAATTTATACTCTAACCCACGTCACTGGTATTTAATTTGGTGTATTTCTTCAAAGCTGTATGTTCCATATATAACAAAACTAGTTGAAATAACCTGTTTTTTTGACTTTGGAATGCTTGGGTAGTCTTAGTATTCCATTGACGTTTTTGAAATAATATTATTTATCAGTTCCCGAATGGGTCTAGTATAGCCTAGCTAGATGTAAAAGTTGGTTTTACAGTTGGGCAATAAGTATGTTTCCTCAATTATCTCTCTGGAGTTTTCCACACATAGACGAAATAAAACAAAATAACGTATATAATGAGCTTAATAATATAAGTAACATACTGATTTTTACATGTTATTATTTATATGAATATAAGTGATACATGAACACATGAACACATGGATACATGGATAAAATATAATATATAAGTTATAGCATGGACAAATAATTGTATATAATTATATATCAAATATAAGCAATAAAATGAACAAATAAATATATATATATAATACTAATTTATACATATATAATAATGTATATAGAATTATTTATATATATACTAGTGTATTAATTTATATACTATAATTTATACATATATATTATTTATATATTAAACTTGTAATGATTTATAAATAAGTGATTACATGAGAAAATTATATATATATATATATATATATATGTGTGTGATAACATGGACAAAAAAATTTGCATTTACATAAATATATTAGTAATAACAAGTACAAATACTTTATTAATTATAGGATTATTACTAAAATAATATTGTATTAAACACATTACTTTAGTGACAGGAGACTTAATAGGCTTCCATTAACATCATCTTTAAAAATAGTTTCCTCATACTCTTCTCAAAGCAAATACACGTTGTAATATTTATAAATTATACTAATTATAAAGATTGATACCGGCACCAATGGGAACGCAGGAAAAGGCTTCAGTCTCCTATGTTTTGCTGGTAGGCTGGGGCTATAACACTGGCCGGGTGGACTGAGTTATTTATATAAAGGATTTCTGGGGATATTCCAAGGTAACTTTTTAAATGCGAAGAGAAATTGAAGTGAAGCTTGAAACCTCTAAGTCGGAGCTAAAATTAAAGATAAGGATTTTTTTTCCTGTCATATACCACTGCTTTTAATTTTTAAACTTTCCATTAAATGCATCTATGTAAAGAGAAATATTTAAAGAAAAAATAAACCACACTAGATTATTTTATACATAAATGCATGTATGAATTTATCTACGCTAGCGTTGTAGAGGTCGTTCAATCACGAGTCGGTGTTAAAATACTGTTTAGTAGCTACTATAAAAATGGCTTTATGTTGAAATACGTCATATTTATTGAGTTATTAAATATCTCTTCGTAATATCTTGAAGTTTTCATCTTCTTTCAAAATGTTTCAAATATGCAAAGGTTAGTTATTGTGGGTGTCAAAGTCAAAGCTAAGGAGATTTGACCTTCAACTTTGATATTTAAAAGCTTCACACACACCTAGAATAGCTACCTCTTCTTACCTGTTTCGGTGGCTGCAAGGTCTAAGGCGTCAATCTCATGACTCATGGGAAATTGGGGATCAAATCCTGGTCGGGTGAACTGATGGTGGCTTTTTCCAAAATGGTTTCCTAAAGTATGTATATAGCCTAAACATGTAGTAAGACATGGTGCTAAAATAAAAGTTACGTCTTCCTATCCACGCAAATGAGGGTACACTCAATCTAAATTATACCTTACCTTCCACTACTTCATTGATGTAAGCGGTTAGAACCTATTCTCAAGTAACTTTGTTGCACATAGAGTTCTAACCAAACATTACGTAATCCTTTCTTCCTTTGTCTTTTGAATACACGAGTCTATGCCAAACAAGCTCACAGTTTAGTAGAATGTATAATTTGGCATCACAGTTCTTCCAATGTAACACTTTTTATCTCGGTTTAAAAAACAAGCAGTAACTACACGGCGGAATATTTTTGTTTCTCTACGTGTGCTTGGAACATTGAACGATACAGTTTCTCGCTATGCCAGTTTTTTCAACTTGATGCCAACCAGTGGCTTATGTGGGGTTTTTTGTTTCAAAAGTATGCTCTGTCAAGACGTTATACACCTAATATGTTTGTAGCTTGTCAACTTACTTAACCTCACAATCTTTGTTTACATCCTCAATGAACGGAAAGTGTTATTAAATGTCGGGTGTGAATTGCTCTACAAAACTTGCATACATTTAGGAACGTTAGAAGGTTTTAAGTACTCATAAAGTAAAGTAAAGTTTAAAAAACTTGTAATGCCAAAAAAACAGAAACTAAAGGAAGGTTCTCATGAGTCGACTTCCAAACGTGTCTCTGGTTCAACCCCTCTGGATGACAGCAACGATAAGTACAAGCTAGTCCCGCCAGATGGAGGCTGGGGATGGGTCATTGTCTTCGCAGCTTCTATATGCAACGTAAGAAATAGTTGATAAACTGTATGCAAGATATGCATTTTTTTGCACTACATATTACTACCCGTTCGGAATGTCCGTATTTAATTACACTAATGGGGGAGAGGTAAGGAAGATGGATTTTTAGAGGAAATTTACTAGAATTCGCGCTTGTGTATGGGCAAAGGGAAGAGGCTATTGACACAATCAGTATATTTATCTGGAATTTGAACCTTGATTTCCCTGTCACCAGGAACACGAGATCAGATGAGTTTTATGAGTTTTGACGTTTAGTTTGGCGAACCCATCGATGCTTGTACTCAGTTAATTAGCATACACTTTACCCGCATTGATGTGCACGCGGAATAAACATCAAGCTCATATAATCTAGTTGGCTGGTGAAGGGTTGGCCGGGATTAGAATCCAGACCGTATGTACTGAAGATGCTTTTCCCTGAATGGTTTCTCATTCTCCCTCTAAGAAGATTCTGGTACATTTACTTTTAATTTTACCTTTCTTATTCGAATTTAGTAAGTAGTGTAAAATATGGATAGCCCGTACGGGTACTGAAACAAGGGTAAGAAAATAAACTTTCTAAGAATGGTACACGACTTACAAACCAGCTTAGCCTAAGTTAGTAACACTCGACACCTAACACCCGACCTTAGTAACACGAAATTAATGGCTGGGTAATAGGACAAAGCCATAGATAAATATTAAATAATTTCACGCGATTCCTTGTTTCAATAAAGAAAATTCTGGAATAGAAGTCAGTTTCCATAAGAATTCATCCACTAGATATCTATTAATCTGTATTCATAAACACATTTTTATTTTTTTGAACTTACCCTCCTCAGTGTAGTAGTTAGCTAGCGTGATAGGTTCGTGTTGAGCTAGACTGCCGCGGATGGAGAGATCGAGGTTCGAATCTCACTTGGGTGAACTGGGGGTGGTTTTTACTAAATGGTTTTCCACTCTCCCTCCACGCAAATGTGGATTAACTTCTCTATATTCAACCTTCCCAATTCCTGGCCCATTAGTGTAATTAGTACTTAAAAACCCAAACGGCTAGTAAGACGCGGTGCTAATTATTATTATTATTATTATTATTATTATTTGAACTTGTAGTATGATTTCAGTGGAGTTGTCAAACATGTTAAAACCTAAAAATAGTTGATGAAATATTAAAAATATGTTCATGGTTGGCAAAAATTTCTGAAAAATAAATTCCAACTAATTTTGTTCCACATTTTATACATACGTAAATACAGTTTATATTTGCTGACAATATATCCATGACAGTTGGAACAAAAATGGTTAAAATTGGTGATTTATTTTGTATGTTGTTCTAAATAATAATATAATAGACAATAATGATAAAAATTATAGATCTATGCCTATAATATTAAGCGCGATTAATCTAAATGGGCCACACTAAATAAATAAATAAATTGCAGCTTATTTTCAAAAAATCATATATATATATTCAATTTCAAAAGATTTAATTTAATAAATAAGTAGACCTAACTTTTAATATATTTACTATATTTTTTTTTTGTCCACAAGGTAAGCAATTTATTGTATAGGCTGCCTACCATTAAAAACATAAATGCCCCCATAATTCTCAAACTGGCTCAAACATATAAACTATATAAACTAATCCGAACATGAACAAATTAACTTTGACTGACTTAAATGGAGCTTAGTCAAGCTTAGGAAACTCTTAAGTCAATAAGATAATATGTATCACATGCCCTTCAACAGATATGTAGGTAATAAAACTCATAACAATGGAAATATTAGTCTCTTGAGTCTATAGTAGACTGTTTCATAAATATTTAATTTTTAAAACGGTATTTTTTATTTATATTTACAATTTAATATAGTTTTAACTTTGATTTCTTATGGTATTTCAAGTTGATTGAGTTAAGATTGACTGATAAACTTACTCTCCAGACATTGACCATATAATAGTGAAAACCTATCTCTCCATAATTATATAACTACGTTTTCATCACCTTAAATTCAACCTAAGTAATTTACTATTGTTGCTGTTGTAGGATTTCCGCAGAAAGAGAAATACATATTCCCATATTTTTACCACTTTTGCATTAATTTATTTCAATATATTATTATGATTTTACGTAAATTACAATTTTCAAAGAAATTGGGAGAAGCGCCAAAATAAAAAATGCAAGAAAACCACAGGTTATCACTATTTTCTAAATGTTTTAAGTCCTAGGCCTAATGTCACCATTTTAATGAAAACTCTTGACCATTAAATGTAAATAAATCGCTAGAAAATTATATGAACCATGAAAGTTGCAAAGTTAGCTACATATCTCACTTTTAGAAAGAATTACCGTGCCAGGTAAAGATAGAGCTCTGTATTTAAAGTAAAGTAGTATACTGTAAGAACTACTATGCCAGGTAAAGTTAGAGCTCTGTATTTAAAGTAAAGTAGTATCATGTATAGTAAAAGCACGGACATCGATTGTAAGACACATACTGCCAAGGACGGCTTGTGATTAATACATTAATTAAATAGTATGAAGTTTAAATATAATGCACCAGAAAATCAGAGTTGAAACACGTCTGCTATCAAATAGCTTTTTGCAATATTAATAACAATAACGGTGTCTACTTTAATGTATGTACAGTACATTATACATTGTACTTGCATACTTAAATAAGTTACTTGCATACCCATACTTTCTCAACCCTCTACTTAGAATTGAGCCATTTTCTTATAGCTCGGGGACTGGGAGGTATCTTCCATATTCTTATGTATAAATATACTATTTACAAAAGATTAATAGAGAAAAGGCAAAGGAATCCTAAAACATCTATGTAAAACCTGTATATTAAATTGAGTTAAGTATTTGAAAAAAAAAACAACAGTACCCAGCCAATATGAATTGCAACAAACTTAGTTCATAAACGGACGGATTCCATGGACAACGTAATATCCGCCAGAAATTGATCATAAGATAAGTACAACAAAATAATGTACAATATTATATATAACCATAGTGGAAATAAGAGAAACCCGTTTCACCAAATACACTAAATGAAAGCTGCTGTTTTAAAAAACCCATTTCACCAAATAGTACAACGGTTCATAGCTCTATGTCAGCAGATAATGTTTATTTTACTTGTTCTTTAGTCACTTGCACTTGCTTAGGCACTGGTTTTGCTATATATTTTTAATTATGTAATCGCTAAACAAGAATCATTACCTTTTCGATAGGAATTATGTTTTGTGATTCGCTCATTTTTATGGTGTTTTAACCTCCTATACAACATTGTAATTTTCTAGCATACCAATGAGTAGTTTATTCTTTATATCATATTAATAAATGTTGAGAGCTATCCCCATTTCCTGGACCTTCATTTTGGGACTATAATTCAATAATTTTTCTCATTATCTGCCTCTAAAACGTATTAGGTGTGTAGATTTTCAGCTCCTCATTTCCTAAACCTCCATTTAAAAAATATCTTTTCTTAAAACTTGAAAAGGGATGGTTATATAAAATAGTATTTAAGTTTTTTTAACATTAATAGTCATACACGGCTTATAGCCCGAATGGATAAAACACTGTGCTGAAAAAAAAGAGAAAATTCTTACAATTTTGCAAAAAAATATTCGTATCTTAAAGAGCGCTGCTGATATATCTAGATTTGAAATACCCACCTATGTAAATTATGTATTCTCTAAGTAATTTACCATAAAATGAGATAATACTTTTTTTGTAATGTTAAATTGAGAGCATATAAGAATTTTAATCAACACTGTTAGAGTAAATTTTGAGAAATTATATTTTTTTAAATCTTTTCAGCCTTACGTAAAGTACCATTAGTTATAAGGGTGGATTTATAGTTCCAAAAACTCCCCTGAGAACATTATTAAAATCCTAGATACTAAATTTTAACTAGATTGGTTAAATGGTTTGGGCTTTAGGTCAATGGATAGACACACAGACAGACAAAAAGACAGACAGACAGCCAGATAGAAAACAAAATTTTCGGGTTAAAATGCTCATGAAACGTCCACATCCATCAAAATCTCTAATTGTTTCATTTTGATGATAATAATCCCCTATGGGTTCTGAGAAAGTAATAACTACAAAAACACGTTTTTATTTCTGAAACAATGAAATCTCAATAACTTGCTCAGATTTCTTCCAAAAATCGGGGCTATTTTTATTTAACATTTAGAAATCAGTGACCACCAAATTAAATTTAAATTTAAATTTTAGATGGTTTATTATGGATCCTTAAAAAAAAAAGCAAAAGTTGAGTGGCCATGAATTGCCTGTACAAATAATTTGTGTAAACCTTTCCTTGGTTGACAATGGTTTTTTTTTTAAAGTTTCACCATTGTTATAAATACAGTAATAATTCTAACTCAACAATTTCAATACTGATTATAACATAATTTCCTCTTCTAAATGGTGATAACTAAGGTAATTGATCAATGTTGTGTATTAGATTTTTTTTAGACATTTTAATTTTATTTGGATGATACGCTCGTCTTTGAACTAATGTCTGAATCTAAACTAATTTTATATATTTCATACTATATTTTTTATATAATTGTGTATATATACTGGATATTCGCAAACTCATAGTCCAAACTGCACATATAGTTTGTTTGAACCAAAAGTAATACAAAATCCCTGTACATTTACATCCGGAAAACTATGCTAATACCATTAAATTATGTTCAAAGTTTCAGTGTACAGCTTCTGGAGGTCAAAGTGGTTTAAGCATGCGTGTACAACAGGTTGCATATGAGCTAGGCGCGTGACACTGCACACCTCTGCATCTTGGAGGACGGCAGCAGAAAATACCACAATTAATAGTAAACAACACACCAGTTCATCTAGAAATGTGAATATGTTCTGAGGCTCATCATTAACTGTCCTACATGGCTAAATCACAGAAAGTGCTTACTATTATTACATGTGCAGTGCCGTGTGCCAAACTTCTATGCAACCTGTTGTACACGCATGCTCGACAGCTTTGCTCTCTAGGCGCTATACGCCGAAACTTTGAACAAAATTTAATGGTATTAGCATATTTTTATGGATGTAGGTGTATAGAGATTTTGTATTACTTTTGGTTAAAACAAGCTACATGTGCAATTTGGGCTATGATTTTACGAACACCTTCTATATGGTTTTGATCTACAACTGAAGCTCAAGATAAGATTTTATGGTTCACATCCATGTGTATGAACTAGAATTACAAAGTCAAGGAGGTAGTTTTACTAATATTATATATTTTAAAATTTATTTTTAGTAGAAAAATACAATTTGAACCATGCCTAAGTCATTGTGTTAATCCCCTCTATCTTCGGATTGAAAATAATCACGTTACACTTACATTTTATTGATATATTCCAACAAACTAATGCTCTATGCACCACCATGTACAGGCTAGGTCAGGCATGCCAGCCACCTCGCAGACGACGCTTGACCATTGTTTTAATATACAGAGCCTGAGGTAAAAAAAAAGTAGCTTGTTATCCTCCTTCAATGCCATTTATTTAAGTGTATAAAGAGGTAGAGGAAATAATGGTTTTAAGTGTGAACAGGATAATGTTGTTTTAACAGTTCCATAGGAAACTTTGTGGCAGCTAGAAGTTTGTTTACTAGGCAGGAAATTACAAGCAGCCTAGTGATATTTACTAGGCGGCAAAAATAACATTTTTATTCATTGTTTGACTTATGTTTATTTATTTTATTCACACATTAATATTCGTCCGGGCTTACATTGATGGTGTGTGCAGAATTTATGAGCACTGTACCCACATTTGCGTAGAAGGAGAGTGGGAAACCAATTGGGGAAATCACCCTCAGGATCTGACCCTCAACTTCCTGGTCACTGGTGGATCAGACTAGATGATAGTGCCATCTAGTCCACGTGTCCATCGATGTGAGTGGGCTTCTTTTTGATCAATATATAAATTAAATGCCTTAACCGTCAACATTAAAAAGGGAAACATTAGTTTTCTTCTCCATGTCAATAAGAATAGTGGTTTTCACTTTATCATTCATCTATGCCTTATTTTGTTAGAATAATTCTTTGCTCAATAAATATGACCACCCGAATTAAATTTATCAATTCATAGTTCCAAACTCAAACCCACTAAAAGGTTATATCTATTGTGATGTTTCAGAGCGTAGTCCAATGCCCTACGATCGTATTTACTCTTCTGTACCAAGGTGCTATGGAGGATGCTGGGCTTTCCGGAACAGATAAATCTATCATCGTCAATTTGAGCCTTGGCTTGCTGTACATATTTGGTAAGTGATGATTGTGCCCATTTGTTCTAGTATTTATAACAACGCGTCCATCTGAGAGCTTGACTAAAGTTTGGCCTACACCTGTCCATATCGCATCATATCACATTCCCATTTATTTACATTAATGGGTTTGAGAATAAGAATATAACATGTAAAGAAAATGGTCCATTATTAGTGTGAAGGGTGCGGAGCCATATATGATAATCCCCCCACAGGACTTTCGGTTGAAGTTGAAACCCTGACTTTCCCATTACCATGTGAAGGGTGGGGAGCCATATATGATAATCCCCCCACTGGACTTTTGGTTGAAGTTGAAACCCTGACTTCCCCATTACCATGTGAAGGGTGGGGAACCATATATGATAATCCCCCCACAGGACTTTCGGTTGAAGTTGAAACCCTGACTTCCCCATTACCATGTGAAGGGTGGGGAACCATATATGATAATCCCCCCACAGACA
>CABFWB010004086.1:733-18621 GCA_902151455.1 Timema bartmani
CCTCTTTCCCTTCTCACGGTTCCACCACCACAGCATTTAATATTCCGGTTAATCGGCCGTGACCTGTACTCTAAAGGTTTGGGCACATCTGTCCGTGTCACATCGTATCGAGTCGATACGATATTTATGATGATGGCTCACACTTGTCCGTATGTCAGTGAACCTATTCATTTCTCGATATTTTTAATTTTTATTTTTAAGTAGAATGAAACTGGAATTTTTTTCCCCGAGCTGACAGCTAATACGATCCGCCAAATGTAGCGCCTGAATACGGGTCTCAAAGTAAGCTACCCAGGATTAGATATAATTTAAATGTATCTAGGCCAGGGCTATACTGGAGGGCGAGGGATGTTTTGTGGATTTAACTACCACCCCCATCCCCGTTTCAAAAGTACTATTAAGAATTAAATTTGTTATTCTCCATCACTGCCTTTGCATATAGCTCATTGGAGTCATAAAATTAATATGACCTAAATTTATATCAATTATAAATAACTTCAAGAAAATTTTTGTGCATAGTAAATTATTTTGGCATCTTCTTTTGGAGGAATTCATCACTATCCATCGCAAGTAAATCCCCTCTTCCCAAAAAATAAATGGGTACGCACCGGATCATAGCTAATTTTCTATATAAATAAACAAGGATAATTCAACTGATTTTTGTTTGGTATTTTAATTCAATTATGTATTTTATTTATTTATTTTAGGTATTTAAAGTGCACTTTCTGAACCGACTGATTATATCAGCACATGATTCAACTATGTAATATATAGTTGAATAATTTGTTGAAATTCGACGGATCATGACAATTTTTTAATGTTAATATATTAGTTGTGAGTATTATTTGCGATAGATAGAAGACCTTATGCTTAGTAAGCTAATAATTCTCGCATTCGTTTGTGAATATTTATTTAATTATGCCAGTTAAAGCTGCTGATGTACGCAATTTTAATAGCAACGCATTAATCTACTGCTACAGCATACCAAATAGAAATAATTCCCGGGAACCAACAAATAACTTGATTTTGTATCATAAGAAAGCATAATCATTATTATTCCAAACAAATTTTTAGTGGCAAGAAACAGGTTGAACAAAGATTCAATTAATAAATTTATAACTTTATTATATCTCATACATCTTTGAGCGCATCAATTTGGAAGTTGTAGAATTGTTTGCACGTTATGAAAGTTTTTCGCTCAGCTGTGGAGTTTGAATATCGTAGAGTTGTAATGAAACATGGGCGTGAGAACATATTAATATTATTTTAGTAGACAGTATCGTTATAATACATTTTATAATCACTCATGGCATGCTCTCAATATGTAATTAATTAACGACTAACTTTAAAAAAAATATTCATATATTATAAAATGTGGTGAATAGATAATTATTTAAAGCAACTTTGCCAACATGTAATACAAAGCTTTTGTTAAATGTAAAGGCTTTAATTTAAATATAGCATTGAGCAATATCGTAATAGAACATGACGCTTCATATGGTTCTCTGTAAAATTTTTCTTAAAATAGAGGATGTAAATAAATAATTCACTCCATTGTAGGCCTTTATAAATTGATCACTTTAGGAGCTGTGGTTTGCGGTGATTAATAATACAGATCAAGGCATTTTTGTTTTAATTAAGTAGAATACCACAGTTTAGTCACTACTTCAGTAAACCAAACATTTCTTAAAAGAAATAATTGATTAAATCTTATAATGAAGTGAATAATTTATGGAGACCTGTACACTCTTTATCTAGTCTATTGTCCTATTTAACCTAAAATGCCAAATAAACCTTTATTGAAGAAGAAAGCCATGGAATTTTGTGGTGCTAATACATTAGACTCGTATTGGCTAATGGCTTGTACATAACTACATAAGCTATATATTTGCTTGTAAAGATCTTTGTTTCACTTATGACGGGTTTTATTATAGCCAATATATTGAAGTTTAATTTTAACTCAAAGACTCATATTATTAATAATAGGTAAACAATTAAATTACCTCTCAAGCAGGGCGGAGATTTATGATTTAGTCCATGTGTACACAGGCAGCAAATTGTCTAAACAGTTTTTTGACGTTACCTTTTCTGGCTAGCAACTGCACAGCAACAGATGAATGACGTAACAGTCACGTCGTCAGTGTGTATGTTCACAAGGCACATATTTGTTGCCAGAAAAAACAACAGTTTCAGAAACTTATATTACGTATAGTATCATCATTAATGTAGTAGAATCTAGGTGCTATTTTTGCTCTTGTATCCTGCAATAAAAAAGACGATGACGCCAACTTCAATTTTGGGTACACCCCATTTACAGTGAAAGATTATCACTTGGAAAGTTTTATACAAGTTTTGAGCATTATAGGAAATATTCCGGTAAGTTTTTTTCCTACTGGCTACTATAGAATGAGTGTTTCCAGTTTTTATGAACTTTTTGCTCTAGTTGGACCCTCAATTTCTCGACAGGACACCAATTGGAGAAGGAACACGATCGAACGATAGATAGGCACTGTAAGTCGGTATTTGTTACAAAACTTAACTGAAGTCATGAATGGACAGGTCCAATTCACAATCTGGTGAGCAGCGACAGAATTGTTGCCGGTGTACACGGCTCCATTTGTTTGCACTAGGCGCATCCTAGTTGTAAGACAAAGAAGTCGTCGCAATGTTGTGGCCCTCCACAACTCTTTTCAACTGCTGAAACACAGTCTGGTCGTGTCGTGTCGTGTCGTGTCGTTGCTTGTGTACACACTAACATTCAAACTTATTGAACATATTGTAACGACGAAAAAATGTTAAGACAATTTGTTGACTGTGTATACATAACCATACTCAATCCCTTGGCTTGGCTCAGAGAAAATTGTTTTAGACATCGTCTAATGAATGTTTCGCTTTTTCTACACATCATTTACAACATTTAGCCACGTCTTAAATGGCCTAACACTTTATTTTGATCTACACACTATACCTTTATATATTTTGCTTAGTCACTCGATCCACACTCTTCCTTTCAACATGCCCAAACCAACGTAAGACGCTTCTTTTACATTGACATATTGGATTACCTTTCAAACCGCACTCCTTCACCACCCATTCATTACTGACTTTGTCCATACGAGTTTTTCCACATACATTTCTTAGATATCTCATTTCGACCATATTCACCTTGCTCTTGTGTTTCTCCTGACAAACCTACGATTCAAATCCTTAAATAAATGTTGACGTTAACACATTTTTATATACTGCCATCTTTGCCTCTTACGATACTACTCTTACGATTATTTGCAATAGTCCACACACATCCAACCATACTCCAAGCTGCATTCACCAATCTGTCGATTTCAATATCTATCATACAATTTTTACAGAACATTCATCTCAGATACACAAATGTATTCACTTGTTCTAAATGTTTTCCATTTATATTAAGCTGACAATAATTTTCTTAGACGTCCTTTTCAAAATCTATCACCTAAATTTTGAAGACATTTTTACGAGGATCCATTCTGTCTGTCACCACATTCATACGATTTAATGGATTCTGATAGTCACTTTCATTCTCGGCCATTAATACGGCACCATCAGCATAATGCAGCCCTCTCACATTCACAGCGTCCATTTGTACACCAACCACGTCTCACAAGCAGCCCTCATACACTTATCCATGTATACATTAAACAACCATGTATACATAGCACAAGATTAGGTAACACACTGTTCAATTTCAAACCATTTACTCAACGCTTCATTTACCCTAACCTACGCCTTATTTCTATAATACACCACCATAGCTGCATTTACTAGCCATGCATCCACACCATACAGGTATTCGCTCAGAACATTCCATAACATACTCTTATTCACACGATCGTACACTTTCCCATAGCAACAAATGCACAAAACATTTTCTTTTTTACAGCAAAACATTTCTCAATCACTTGTTGCAATGCAAATATCTGTTCCATGCAACGTCTACCTGGCATGTAACCGTATTACACACACCAAATCTTGTTGGCAGATTTTTCACACACCCTCTCAAATAAAACTCTCCCAAAAACTCCCAGCACACACATTAAAAAACTCACACAATCTGGCAAGTAGTACCATACCCCCATACTTAGGCATTTCACTTGTGATCTCATATACGCTCGCAGCTTTGCAATTCTTAAACACTTTGATAGCTTTTAACACCTCAGCCTAATTAATTATTTCACTCATAATAACATTTTCCCTATCTTCTGATACTTTCTCTTCGTTTTCACCATACAATTGCTCAAAATACTCCCCGCATCGCTCTCTTATACTGTTTTCATCCAAGATCATCTCCGCACGCTCATTCTGATTGCCATTGGTATTTATTTGCACTCATTGTTTTGTTTTCTTTACCCACTTCCAGAATATCTTCTTATTTCCTTCAAAATCATTCTGCATTCTTTCTACTTCTTTAATCTCATTAGCTACTTACTCTCCTTAATAACTTTCTTTGCATTAATCTTTTTCTCTTTAGATAATTATGTCCCACAATCTTTAAACGTTATGTTTCACTCTTCACAACAATTATTTGTTTGTATGCTCCTTTCTTTTCTCTAACATCTTCTTTCACTTGTTCATTCTATTAATTCAAATTTCAAAATGTAATAAATTACATAGCTATTCAAATTTGGATAAAATCCAATAAAAAATAATCTTTAATTCACAAAATAAATTGAATTTTATAAACGATACTTTACAGATATATATTTATATGTGTATAAATACATTATTTGCATTGTATTTATTCCATATCCATTAATTGTTAATTTATTCGAGATCATGTAATGACATAGCTATCTATCTCTTTTTTAAACTACTTGAAAATAATTTTCTTTATTTTATACATTTTGAGATAAATTAAGCCTAATATTAATTCTTACATCCTCATACTATAATATATATATCATACTATAATATATATATATCATAATGTTTCTTACAATTGAAAAAATCAATTGTTGACGTTCTGTAATCTTGAATCTAAAGTCTTCAAATAAGATTTATATTTAACAACATATCCATCTATCTATAATAAAATTTAAATCTAAATCAAATTAGTTTGTTGATTTTAGTCAATGCTTCTGAAAATTTAGTTATAAAAGGTTTATATATCTTAAGATATAATGTAAAACATAGCTCAAAACTATAAATAGTTTTTAATTAATTACAATAATGCCTAAGTGAGTAATTATATTTGTAATTGTGGTGCACATGATATTCCAATCATATTGCCAACTGAAAATTAGTTTAAACACGTTTTGTTCTTAAAATTACACGCACGAGGTAAAGGAACGAAAAATTGTGGTTATCTTAATTGGTTGTGAAACTTCTTGATGAATTAATTTTATATAATAATTTGTTTTGAAACATATAATGGCAGTAGCTTTTGGCGTACATTTAGGCAATTCTTCTGCTTGCTTAGCGTTGTTTAGAGATGGAAAAATTGATGTAATTGCTAATGATTCTGGGGACAGAGTTACCCCTGCAGTGGTTAGTTTTCATGAAAATGAAAAAGTTGTAGGCCTAGCGGCTAAAGCAGGCCTTGCAAGAAATCTAGCATCAACTGTGACTCATAATAAACAATTACTTAATTCTTCTCTTTCTGAAGAAGAATATTCTAATGTTGTTGAAAAACATTTATGTAAAATTATAAAAGACAAAGACTCGTTAACTAAGTATGAAGTAAAACGAGGTGAAAAACTTTGTTACTTTTCACCAGAAGAGATAGCTGTATGTATATACAAGAAAATGTATTCAATAGCTAATAGTTCTGCTAGGTCTGAATCGGAGTTACGAGCAGTTTTATGTGTGCCTTTGTACTTTAACCAAACTAGTCGACAAACTGTGATGCGATCAGCTGAGGAAGCAGGTTTTGATGTTTTACAAGTAGTCAGTGAACCATCTGCTGCAGTTTTGGCTTATGGAATAGGATTACAGGACGAAGAAGAGCTTTTCTGCCTGGTATATCGCCTCGGTGGAGTTTCTCTCGATGTGACAATCATGCAGGTGAACTCTGGCATGTACACTGTGTGCAGCGCTCTTCATGTATCTCATCTAGGAGGGGACAGATTCACAAAAATTCTTGCAGATTTTCTTGCAGGTGAATTTCGTCAGAAATGGAAGCTGGATCCCCAAGAAAGTAGACGTTCAATGGCAAAATTGATGGCTGCAGCAGAGACTTGCAAGCATGTTTTATCCACAATGAGCACGGCCCATTGTTTTGTTGAGTCTTTGTGTGAAGGTGTCGACTTCAGCTGTAACGTATCTCGGGCTAGGTTTGAAAATCTGATCGCACAAAACATCCAAGAGTATTTACAACCAGTAAGAGATACTTTAGAGAAAGCATCATTAAGTAATTCTTCTGTTTCTAAAATTATTATTTGTGGAGGATCAATGAAAATACCCAAATTACAGAAAATGGTAAGCGATTTATTTCCAGAAGCCACTATGTTCTCTAGCATTAACCCAGATGAAGTAATTGCTGTAGGTGCTGCAAAGCAGGCAAGTTTTTTGTCTTGTTCGTTTGACCCAGATTGTGAACATCTATCAATGGAATTACCCGCTGTGTCGAAACCTATTTTTATTAAACTCTCTGGCCAGTCTGAACTAAAGTATGTGATTCCAGAATTATCTCCAGTGCCAGTGAAAAGAATTCATACTTATCCTGTAGACTCTGGCTATTCAGAAATTACAGTGGAATTGTATGAAAAAGAACGCATAGATTCAGATACAAGTAAACTGCTTGGTAAAGCAACACTTACTGAACTAAATGGTGCTACTCAAATATCAGTTGAGGTTAATATTAATAACATAGGAGGTCTTCACATGACTTTGACTGAGCCGAAATCTCAGATAAAAGCTAGCTTAAAACTTGATGCACCTAGTTAGTAGTACACTCATTTGAATGGTTTCCTAGAAACATTAATTGGTTCAGAAAATAGTGAAGGATATCCAACTTGCTCTGTCAGCTGTCACACACTGTGCTAATAAAATTTAATCATCTTAAAAATAAGTGTCATGTGGTTGTCTGACACAAACAATTTAAAGAACACACCTCACTTCACTAGCCTACTATGACCATTACGCCTATTATGTCCACTATTATTATTATGTTATCAAATGTTTTACATTTACACTTACGAAAGGTCTAAAATCATGCTCAGCCTGTTTTTAATTTATAGGTCCTACTCTAAACGTGTTGTAGCTAAATTATTAAATTCTGACAAAATTGAATGTAAACACTTCTAGTGTGAATATTTATTCATATCAAACCTTTTTATTTTACAAAAGTTTTACATTAATTACACCAATAAAGTATTGAAACCTACATTGATGAGAAGACAGACTTGGGCACATAAACCTTGTCTGGTTTGGTTTGACGGGGGCAGAGAGGTCAGGTTTCGAAATCCTGCCGGGTGTACTGATGACATGGTATATTTCTAAATTGTTTTCTTCTCTCCCGCCATAGGCTACAAATATGGGTTCATTTCCTCTAAATTATGCCGGGCTTATTAAAATTTAATTAATTAAATATTAAAACACTGATAAAAATAAAACTTTTTTGCTTGGTTAAAATATTACTATTTCTTGTGCAACCGATCAACGTACCTATACCCTATCTACAATAGAAGAGGTGGTGACAGCTATGAAAAGTTATCATTAGATTCATTTGCCAAACCATATATTATCTGCAAGACCAGGTGTTGAGTCAACTGTTACTTTTGGCAGTCAAAACTTTCTCAACAAACCATCTGTATTAAATAATTTTTTTCTTTTAACCATTTTTACATCATTGAAACACAAACTTATGAAAATAACTACCTGGATGTTTCTTTTTTGTGGAAGAGACGTCTGTGGCTCACTTAAAAATGCTTTTCAGATGAGAGTTTATAAAATGCTGCGCTTTTTTCATAGATTAAGATGGCTAACTAGCTGAAACAAGGTCGGTTGATGATGTCATACAACCAACCCGTCTTTGGTTGTGTTTAATGCGCTGTTAACTATAATAAAGGTTTTTTGAAACTAAAATTATGTTATAATAACATTTATTTATTTTGGTGGCCAGTTACAACAAGATACAAGTGTGAATATAGACCTAAAACTTCTTAATTTATTATTTCATTTACTATAATCTTGTTGCCACAACTGCAAAACAAATAAAAACAATAGTTTTTTTGATATATTTTGTTCTTTCAATGAGTTAAGAAAAATGCCACCTATAAAGTAATCCTTAGGAAAGTATTTAATTATAATAATTGTTTGATGACACTTTTTATTGATAATATAATATTACAAAGCGAATGATTATTATTTACAGATTGGTTGCTATTGAGTAACTTTGTCGTTGTTTAAAATAAAGAACCATCTACTAGCTGTCACTTACCTACACTCCTATTTTCATAGGAAGGGTCTTTTAAGAAGCACAAGAAAATCTTTTTTGCATCCAAAATTTATAACATTTTTCTAAATTACTGGTAGTGTTATTTTATATATATTAATAATACCTAAAGGGACAGCTGTAGATAATGATTTTACATATTAATATTAATATGTGAAAGTAGATCTAATAACATTTCTAGCTGTCATATAACCCTTAATATGAAAATTGGACTGAACATTACCTTACCTTTGGCACAACCTTAAGATAGGCAAAGTACTTGCTACATTTGGTTACTATCAGGAACATTAAAATAAAATACATAATTTACTTATACAAACTAGACGAAATACACTAGTGATTTCATGAAATCTTTGTTTTTCAATAGTAATATTAAAGTTTAAAAAGTTTAATATCTAATTAATGATTGTACTGTACGATCTGAGTTTCATAGGAAGCCTGTTATAAACTGGAAAAACATATTGCCACAGTGGTAGTGGTAAAAGTATTACAATTGAACTCACATTCTTAGTCCATTTAAATTAATAATATAAAGATAAATCATAAGTAATCCATATGGAAGTATTATTGGAAGATTTTGATAACTTTTTAATCAACACTTACTCTATGGCCAGGAGTGGCCCGAGGTAAATTTTGCGACCGGGCGGGATTGCTTTTTGGCACCCCCCTTTGTAACCGGGCGATATGAGGAAAATATGCAAATAGTCCCCAAAACTTACAACTCCAAACCTAACATTATTTTCTTATCACGCCCACACTGTGTTAGGTTAGGTTGGTGCTCGGTTTGCCGCCGCCCGGCCCTTAAGCCGCCACTATATATATGGCATTTGGAACTTGAAAGCTCATTGCTGCATTTACAAAAGTTGTCCACCTATCCCTATCTTGAGAAAGTTTTATCCATTCCACTTTATTACACACTATAGCTCTCAGGTCCATTTTAATGTTATCCTCCCATTTTCGTTGAGGTCTTTCCATTCGTGCTGCATGTCCTGCCCAATGTAATCCACGCGACTTGATTATCCTAACAATGTCTTGTGATGAGTACAGGGTATGCAACTCATCATTATGTAACTTCTCCATGGCCCAGTAGCCTCATACATTTTGGACGATATATCTTCCTAAGTAACTTGTTTTCGAACACCCTACATTTGTTTTTGTAATGTAAGGTAAGAGACGTTTCACTCCCATAGAGAACAACCGGTAAAATTATTGTTTTTTATATTCTGAGTTTTACATTCCCTGAAACCAGGCGAGATGACAACAACTAACTGACCGAGTAGTAGCATGCATTTCCCGGCTATTCATTTCCTAATTTCCAATCAAATATGGTTACTGCTAGTTAAAATTGCTCTCAAATATTTAAACTCACTAATCCTGTCAAATGATATGTTGTTCAAAGAAATATCTGTTCTTCGTGTGATCGTATAACTTACTTAGTTTTTTCAGCGTTCACTTCTAAACCTATTTCCTTACTATTGCCCAACAAACCTAAATCATCTGTGTACCCTAATAGCTGCAATGTACCGTTTAATGTCAATCCTTCCCTACTCTTGCGTTACCCTAATAGCGTACTCTAAGGATGGATTTAAAAAAAAGAAACTGATCCATGCCACAGGCTGGAAACAGTAATATATGTAAAAAAAAAGAAAAGGCTAGATTAGAAAGTAATGGGGAAAGTGCATCGCCTTGTTTCAACTCGTGTATTTCAGAAGTATCTGATAAGTGACATCCAACCCATACCCTGCCATGCGTATCAGTCAAAAATACCTCATTTAGCTTGACAAGTTTTTTTGGGTATTCCAAACTTAATTGAAATCTCATATAATTTGTTTCTTTTAACTGAATTGTAGACATGTTTAAAATCTATGTATATTTGATGAACCATCATGTTGCGTTCCCACTTTTTTCTAATATTTACCGAAAGTATAAATCTGAGCCTTTGTTGATCTATTTCGTCAAAATCCACACTGATGATCCCCAATAATTATTTCCTCTGGATATGGTGCTATTTTCATTAAAATTATTATATTATTAATTGTCTAAATAAAATGAATATTTCTAGAATGCCAAATTTTAGTGAGTTTTTACAAGTGTTGGTGGTCGAAAGTGGGCTTCCTATAAAAATCAGTGTTTATTATTATGACTTGTTTGTTTTGGTATTTAGATAATCTCTTAAATGTAAATGTTTTATAAAATATTAAGTTAGTGGGAATGAAGAACTTGTATTGATGTGTGTATATTGTCGCAAGCCCAAACTCACGACTAGCCTAGGGGAAGTGTTTTTAGATTAAGTTGTCCTGCTTAACATTAAATCTTGTATGCATGGACTGCACATCTGTAAAAAAAAACTTAACAGTTTTTAAATTGCAACAGACTCCAGGCACTAAAAGTTGCATACCCTTCCCTGTTTTTGTGTCAAACTGGATTGAAATGTTTGCACAAACCATTTTGATTGTGCACATTTCTTTACAGCTGGAAGTAATGATAAGAAATAATTGTCTAACTAAATTCTTTTCCCCCTAAACAATTCAAAAACATTAAACTAAGGTGACTCATTGTAACCATAATGTTTTCTTATCACCTTTAAAGTGCCCTTGCTAAAATTGTGTGTTTTGTTCCTAATGTATAAAATACATGTGACATATATTGCCCTAGTAGGGCCTACTGACGAATAATAAATGTATATTATGCTATTATAATTTTTACCATGTAGATAAATTAGCTGCTAAGCCTAATTTATTTTTCTATTACTACTATAGATAATTGTGATCATTCACCAGTGATGTAACTTATGTATGCATGTAGTACTTAGTAAAGGACACTGTATGCATCATATCAAAAAGAATGGGTGACCAAGCGATTTATGTCTAGTGAATTTCATGTATAGCCCACATACTAAAACATTGCACACTAATTTTAAATTTTTAAACACTAAATATATTTAAATAATTACATCACATCTCTTATTGACTTTTTTAAAATAACATATTTCAACAATAATATCAAAATTACTCAGCACTTTTAAAACTTAAAATGTCCACGCGCGTATATTTGACTGAATAGCAGATTTTAGTCCCGACCATGAGTACAGGGGTGGTTTTCTAAATTTACATATCATGAGAAAAGATAATGTTAAAAAAAAAAATTGAGTACAAAGAAGAGAAAATTCACTTGTTATTTTTATTTATTTTTAAGTTCATTTAATCTTTGTACAAGCTACTGATGGTTAACAATAACTTAAATATATGAAACCAACCAGACTCAACTTTAATTTACTATGTAGTGAAAGGACGCAAACACATTTTGACAGTAATACTTTTTGTTTCTCAGAAAAAATTTTACCCTAGCCCATTACAGTGCTGGATTTAAGGTGGGGCGATTACCTGGGGGCCAAAACATACCTGCCCCCCCCCCCCCCCCCCCCCCAATTGTCATGTATCCCCACAAATCCATAATCTAAGAGAGTGAGCACATTCGACAGTTCTCTANAAGCCTGCGCAAGAAAGAAAACATTTACTCTCATTTTCTCTTATAGATGTCTTCTTATTTCCTGACTACAATCATGTTCTTCATGCATGAAATAATTAGATACTAACAAATTGATGAGTGTGCAGTTTAAATAAAAAATAAAAATCCTGCCGAAACTTGAAAGATTTACCAAGAAAGTCTTTGTTGATCATTTTAAAGTTCTCACGCTAACTCTCAAGCCCACTTTCTTTTACTTTGTTGTTATTATTAAACCCGCCTCGGTGGTGCAGTTAGTTAACTTTTTTGCTGCGTTAATCGGATATATCCGATCTCAGCATTATAGCCATTGATTGCGGAAATCGACTTCACCCCACGACGTGTAAACTTTATCTACCCTTGCAACAACAGTCAGAAACAGCAACAAGAGTGTTAGAACGCTGAATTTTTCATACTAGCATGCACGTGCGCCTCTGACATCTGGTTTTTAATTTCGAGAACTTTCAGTTACAAGCTGCTAAATCATAACAGTAGTAGCGTTTGTTTACTTATGCATTTAATTACTTGTAGCACACATGCAATATTTCTGTGGTGGAAAACATTGTTGAGGGATTAAGAGATTGCTATTTTATTTCTGTTCTTGATCTATTTCCTATTTTGAAATCATGTCTAAGACAAATATATAATTTTATAGACTACACTACACTGAGAAAAGCACCATTGTAGCACAAAATTGTTCAAGTTGTGTTGATGTAACCTAATTTTCAAAAATTTTCTTTTTATTACATTTGGCTCATATTAGGCCTGTCAACTCCTTATTTATCAATTAGTTTGACACTATTGTGGGTTGCAAGTAAAATAAAGAATGGTTCTGATAGCAGAATAACATTGCATTTGGGTAAAATGTGACATAAATAATATTTGATATATAATATATTATTGATATAAAATATATATTATTATGCGATTTATAGACAACGTAGTGCTAAATTTCATATCTAAAATACATTACTATTTGAAAAACACATTATTTGATCATAATCATGATCATCATGCAAATTTTCAGATTTTGAATTTTTGACCTATGATTAGCATTTCTGAAGATAAGTAAAAATTAAATACGCAGCAAAAGGGTTAACATGCTAGTTTCGTGTTGAGCTAAACTGTCGAGGACGGGCAGATTGAGGTTCAAATCTCGCTCGGGTGTAGTTTTCCCTAAATGTTTTTCCACTCTCCTTCCACAAATGTGGGTTCACTTCCTCTATATTCAACCTTTGCAATTCCTAACTCATTATTGTAATTAGTACTTAAGCATATAACCCGAATGGGTAGTAAGACGCGGTGCTAATTATTATTATTATGTTATAATACATTAGTGTAAAATCAAACAGTTGCTTGATTTTTACCTTTCCTCAGACACACTATGATTTAATTTACATGGGTTTTTGAGGGGCCCCCAAATAGGTAAATTTGGCACTGACCCAATATGCAAATGCACTATTGATGTCTGACCTCCCCCTAAGTTGTACCCTTAACAGGCTTATAATATTGCACTGTAGATTGAACACTAGCAGAACTAAGCCTTTATCCAATATATATTATTTTTCTGTAAAATTGAAAAATTAATTCAAAAATCTATCAAAGATGTCAAGAGGATTGGTAAAGATTTTGATGATAAAAGAAAAATTGAAATTTCATTGCCTTGTTTGTATATTTTTATAGTAGGTGATAAAAAAACACACCTTATTTTTCAAGTAAAGATGACACCAGTGATTACATAAATGTTTTGTTAAAATTTACTTTCTAAAAACATTACCTCTAATTTAGAGATAGGACGTTCTAATCTTCGATTTATAAAATCCCCCTGAATCCTATAATATTCGAGAGATTAAAAGTTCCTAAAAATCTTCAAAACAATAATTATGAAGACCTTGGCTTGATATAGTTAATTTTTAAGCAATTGGTAACTAATTATATGGACTTATGTAGTTGGTAGAGTAACAAAATCATAAAAAGGTCACAATGGTATTATTATTATAAGCACCGCGTCTTACTATCCGTTCGGGTTATACGCACTTACGCTAATGTGCAATGGTAGGGTGATTGGGAGATGAAATGAAGGACCTACAGTTTAACGGGGAATCCGAACCACGGTGGAGGCCTGGCATTCCTCACAATGGTATTAATATAATTAATTGACTAAAGTGTTCTCTTAGTTACCTATTATCTAATATATATGACAAAAATAAATAGCATTTGTCAGAGGCACCAGGACTTAAACAACCTTTTTTAAATTGAATTTTAAATATGTTTACTTAAAAGAAAATTGTACATTTTTAATGATTTGAGGATTCAAAAGAAAATTTAAGATTTGGATTCGAGAAATATATGATTTGATGCGTCTTTACTATAATTTAAACCAGGGGTCCTCAACCTTTTTATGTTCATGGGCCAAAGTTTCTGTCTCTTGTTGGCTCACAAGTCGCAAAACTCTACTGACAATATTCAGATTGAACAAATATTAAAATAATCATATTAGCTCATTCTAATACACTTATACTCACACTAGGGATTAGGTCTGTCTCTAACAGGTGCAATTTTGGATTCATCCATGAAGTATGGTCTCATGTTATTTTATTCTTTTTTTAAATTTTTCATAGCAGAGGGTAGCGCAATTTGTCTTGTCTATTAGAGTTATCATTTTATGTTTCATTGTACATTTATATAAAAACGCAATATTTTCCTTCATATAGAAAGCAAAATCGTTTATAAAATAAGATAAAATAGCCTACCTATTAATTTATTATTTGATTATAAAAATATGTATCTGTTTTTGTCATTTTTTCTCTTGAAATAATTTTATATTGTTCATGAGCCAGCAGTCTGCATTAAATGTTATTGCGGGCTGCAGATTGAAGACCCCTGATTTAAACAAATAACATATTAAACACCACACACACCCAGCCTTAGCATTTTTCTTCTCAACCAATAGATCATGCCATCTTGTTTACCAAAAAAAAGTAGTTCATCTGGGAAACCAAGATGAATGACTCACCGCTCAATTCTGAACACTTTGGTGAATAATTAACATTGTGGAATGGTAAGTTATTTTTCTATGAATCCATACAAGAATGGATATAGAAAAAAATTTCAAACTGCTGGACTATCATCATCATCTCGTCATTTGTTTCCAGCCTGTGGCCGGGTCAGCTTAGTAAAATGCCTCAATCTTACTCCTTTAATTTCTTCCATTCTTCTCCGCTCACTTGAACACTTTCTGTTATCTGCTCCTCCCGTCTCTTTCTCGGCCTCCCCGGCGGTCTTTTTCCCACATACATTTCCAACATTTTCTTCAGCATCCTCTCTTTTCCAATCCTCATTACACGCTGGACCACATATTTTTATTAAATATTTATGGTGTGTTATGTGATTTTCACTGATTTTTTAGGCCACTTAATGTACTTAGTTTGTGATTTCAGATATCTGGACAAATATATGGCTTGATAAATCTCTTCTTAACAAACCAGTTTACAATTTGAACATTACCTAGAAACGCTGTTTTTTTAAACTAGAGCTGGGCCAATCAGCTATTTTGCCGACTAGGCCGATCACCAATGCTGATTATTTGCTTAGTTTTCAATTTGATACTGTTCATTAAAAGTTTGTTTTAATCAAGTCTAAATTAAGCTTTAAAGTTGTTTAAAATGTAGTTTATTTTTTTGTTAGGACAACTGGCTCTGTCATTTAAAACAATCATAATCATAAATAACAAATTTAAATATAATTTTTAGTAACATTAATAAGGGCACACAAAGTTCTGTACACAAAGAGAGTACACATATTTTGTGTTTAGATGAAAGAGCGACTTGGACATGTATTAGTTAAAATTTGGCTTCACATTTACAGTCACATTTTTATAGGCTTTCTGTAATTCTTTGTCTAAATGAAAGCCGGCTCGAGATTATAGAAAAAAGCTCTTGTTAAATGTTATTTTTACATCCAAATTAACTTTATATACAGTACATTCACTGTTGGGTGGAATTTAAATTGTTATTTAAAAATACCAGCATCTTGATCTTGTTTGGGTGGAGTGAGCTTTTTGTATAACTGACCAATCCAGCTGAGCTAAAGAGTCTCTGATGCCAATGACCCAGTGGGCAAGATAAGGTACAGTATTTGCTCACCATTTGTTTCAAGTTTTAATGAAAACACAAAATAGAAGTTGTGTTTACGTTCGAGGGAATGAATTAGATCGAATTTTTTTATTTCCAAATTGGTATTTTATATTTATGACTTGAGAATTTAAAATATATATTATATCCATACGTATAGAGTAATCAGCATAAATGATTGGCGATACAAGCGCAGATCATCTGATCCGCCGATTGAGCCATAATCGACCAATGATTGAATTGATAATCGGTATTGGCCCAACTATATTTTTACACTGTGAATTGCTGTACCCTGGTTTTGGTAAAAATAACACTATCTGGCAGTTACAAACGTTACTAAAACAATTTTAATATATCCATACATCAAGTGATGTTATCTGCAGCTGTCGCTTTTAATAGATCATCAATACCTAAAGAATAATACAAATAATATAGTAAAAATGACACAACTTTAGAATGTGTATATAGAAAGAAAGAAAAAAACATTAAGCTATGATGTTTGAGAAAAGTCGGGAAGAGTGCTTTAAGCGTCTTCACATTTGCATCAATGGCCATGCAGGATACGTGTCAAGCTCATATAGTCTGGTTTGCTGGTGACAAGGTTGAGATTTGAATCCTGGCTGGGTGTACCAAGAGTTTTTTACTAAATGGTTTTATGCTCTCTACGCCCTATTGCAGCAGGTACTGGTATATTTCCGCATCTTACTACCCATTTGGGTCATACACCTATGTACTAATTACACTAATGGGTTAGGGATTAGGAAGGTTTAATTAAAAGGAAGTGCACCCGCACTTGTGTAGTGGGAGAGTGGAAAACCATTTAGGAAAAACCACCCTAAGTTCGTCTGGCCGGGAGCAGTCTAGTCTAACATAAGAATAGCGTGTTGTACCACGCGTCCACCAAAACGGGTATGTCAATGTTGTTACATATTCTGAAAAGAACAAACTATAGTACAGTATATGGAAAATAAAAGGAATTTTTTTAAAATATCTCTCAAAAATGTAGGCAAGAGGTCACTTGAATAATTTAGCATATCTCCGAGGGCAAACATGAATTTGAAAAAAGTGTGTCTTGTAAATTAATTTTTAAATAATTGCCTACATTCTGTCTCCACAGAAAGGCAGAAGACTTGCTTTGCTTGCTGTCACTTTGCTGTAACTTGTAATATGTAATATATTGCCATAACATAATCAAATCAAGGTGAAACTTCTGCCTTTCAGGGTAGACCAAGTTCATGCCTGCTAAAACTGGAAAATATTTGTTTGCTTTCAGCTTTGTTAAATTGAATGAATAAATACACTTAAAACTAAAATCTTGATATTATCCTTGCACTTCAGTTAGTGCACTTCATTTAGTTTTATAGTCACATATTTTTCTGTGACAACAATTCTCTTAGATATTTCTCACACGAGGACAGGTATTGTGAAACAAAACCAGTCCCATCCATACAACTATTTCTATGCTCAGAAATGACTTTTTATGGGTTTTTTTAAAATCCATTCTGCAAAATCAAATAGTCCAAAAGAAACTAATTAAAATGTAACATTAAAAGGCTTTTTTTGATATTTTAAACACACATATTACACTGCATAGTTTATAAGAAGAAAAACAAACTTTGGCAGTAAAATCTGTAATTTTATTCTAAATTAATTGGCCCATATTCACAAGCAAGTCCATAGTAAAAAATTTGGTGATCTTTCTTATAGACTTTTTAAGGTGGTTGGATTCAGTTCCTAAAGAAATATTTGGGTTCAGGTTGTTTGCCACTTGAAAACCAAACTCAAAATATTTGATTAAAATTGGCACTAGTACCTGAGGG
>CABFWB010004086.1:33445-65766 GCA_902151455.1 Timema bartmani
ATGGGTGTAAGAGAGAAAGAAATACCTGAAATTTTTTTCTCTCTTAGACAATGGTATGCAGACGACAGCTTGAAAATTAAAGCCACAGATGTCCATCCAGTTATATTATAGAGATCAGTGAGCAGATTTCTACATGGTGCTGCCATCGCGGTGGAAGAATATGAAACTCTTCTTATACTTCCCCGTTCCCCCCCAAACACAATGGCATAACATGCTGCTGATTTGACTATAGTAGTTTGTTTGGGAAATTGAAATTTGATAATATTAATTATTTTAAATAACTTTTTCTCTTTGGTCCATACACGATAACAAAGCCGTTATTTCAACAAATAAAGAAGCTTTTATTGTGTTGCTTACTAAAGATGTTACAAGATTACAATGAGTATTCTACATCATCACTAATAGCATGTATTAGGACTACCAGCTTAAAATATAAAATGTGACTGATATACAAAACATCCCCTTTAAGTTTCAGAATAATCTAAGCTGACGTACAAACTAACAGACAGGGTTTACAAACATACACCTATATAATACAATAGAATTTGAAATAGGCTTATAGTTTGATAAACCTACTGGTATCTAATGGGAACTTTTATTTGTCGACAATAGTGTGTTTTATTTGAGGATATAGGTTGGGATTGTTGTGGCATCTCCTGTTGCTGAGGGGCAGGTTTTTCAGATGTACTCTTGCCACAAGGGTATATGTTCAATATAAGGATGCAGTGAGTGTCTTAGAATCTTACTGTTTCCATGGTACTCATTACCATGAGAGTCCTCGACTACATAAAACCTTGGTGCTGGATGTTTTTCTAACTACTGCTGACTCCCAAACCTTAACTTGCTGTAACCATAGGCTGTCACCCTTACTAAAAGCTGGACGTTTAATTGCACTCCTATCATACATACGTTTTTGTTTCTCTCTTTTTAACATGAATTTCTTTTTTAGGTCATTATTGGTCCTCACTGGTCTTAGTAATGACCCTTTTTTTGGTAGCTTGGTGTGAGCTCTTCTGTTCATCATCATTTGGGCTGGCGACAAATTCAGATATTTTATGGGTGTATTCCATTGAATGAGATTTAAAAGTCTACACCCCCTCCAATGCCTTTCTGAGCATTGATTTCACAATTGCTTTTACTTTTTCCGCCATCCTATTTGATTGTGGATAGCGTCGACCAGAAGTAATTGCTTAAAAACCCCAATCTTTTGAAAATAGTTTAAACTTAAAACTTTAGAAAGACATATCAGACATGATAGTTTCTTAAATGCCTTATTTTGCGAACATGGATTTTAATTTTCCAACTGCCTCCTCTGCCGTTTTGGTCTTGAGCTGTGCTAATTCAATTCATTTTTTTAAATAAAAATAGTCTATTACAACTATGAAGTTATTAGCACCAAAACTGAGAATATCAGTTGATATTTTCTGCCATGGCCTATCAGGTATGGAATGAGGAAGGAGTGGCTCCTTAGGATTTGAATGTCTGTATTTCTGGCATATGGTACATTGAGAAACTCTCCTCTATGTCTTTGGACATGCCTGGACCAGTACATAATCTCTCGAGCACGTCCTTACATTTAGACATGCCCAGATGTGACTCGTGAACGAGGTCAAGCACCTGATTCCGAAGAGCTTTGGGTACCACCAACTTGTCAGCAAGAAATACTAGGCCATCTTCCACATGAATGTCTTGGCGCATGCCCCAAAAAGGCTTAACATGGTGAGGGACATTGTTTTTCACCCTAGGCCACCCATCTTGATTAAACAATATTATTGACTGAAGAGAGTGATCACTATTAATAGAGTTGACGAATTTCACTCTTTTATCTTGTGATATAGGGAAGTGATTGGTTTGACATGGAGTGGGCAACATATTGAAGTTCAGGGTCATCTTCAACTGGATCTAGAAGATAAGCTCTAGAGAGAGTATCAGGAAAAAAATCTGCTTACCAGGCAAGTATTTGACATTAAGGGTATATTTAAGAAGTTTGAGGAGCATTCGTTGATATCCTTTTGGAAGATAGATTCAAGGGGTTTGTGGTCAATCTGAATTTGGACGGTTATGCCATACGTGTATTGGTGGAACTTTGATACTCCAAATACAATACTAATTAGTTCCTTTTCGATTTGTGATATACCGCTGCTCAGTTTCTGTAAGGACTTGTGATGCAAATCCTACTGGGCGGCCGTTTTGAATAATACATGCACCTAAACCATCTTTAGATGCATCATCTTGAACAGTAAGGGGTATTTTGCTATCAAATATAGTAAGTATAGGAGATTTAGTCACTAAAGACTTAAGTTTGCTGACTACTTGGGCATGTTCTGGAAACCAAAACCAGTCTTTATCATTCCTTGTAAGGCAACCCAATGGTACTGAAATTTGAGACAGATTGGGTATAAATTGAGAAAGATATTTGGTCATGCCCAAGAACCTAAGTAGCTCTGCTTTACTTGATGGAATCGGCATTTCCACAATTGTCTTAATGTGATTGCTGTCAGGACGAACCCCTTCTTTTGATATGACTTGTCCAACATATCATATCTATTGAATCTTATCGAAATTGAACTTAATACCATTTGTCTTTATTCTTTCAAGAACCTTAGTTAGTATAGCGTCATGGTCAGCTGTAGTTGAACCAGCGACAATAATGTCGTCAAAATAGATCTCACATCTCTTAATGTCCCGAAAAATTAGTAAATTCTTCTTTTGAAATACCTCTGGAGCCAAACAAATACCAAATGGCAGCCTATGAAAAACGATACCGTCCAAATGGGGTATTGAAGCAGGTTAGGTCAGAATTTGGTTCATCTAACTCCATGTGTCAGAAGCCTTACCTTCATGTCAATAACCAAAAAGACAGATTTTCCTGCTAAGTTGGCAGTTTGAGTCACTATAGGTGTTGGAATCATGTAATGTTCTCTTTTAATGACTTTATTAAGATCCCTGGGGTCTCTGGATACCTGGACTTGTCAACTAGCTACTAAACCACTAACCCAATCGGTGGTTTTGTTGACCTAAGAAATTATTTCTAATTTTTCCAGGTTGTCCAAAGTTGACTTTAGCTTTCCTAAAAGACTACCAGGGATTCGCCTAGGTGGATGAACAACTGGTTTAACCCCATCTTTCAGTTCAATATGATGAGTACCTGGTATTTTTCCTGACCCATGGAAAACCTCAGGGTACTTAAACTTAATGTTATCCTTGGTGGTGGACATGCTAATCATATCAACTCGCTTTATGAGGTTAAGGTTTACAAATGCATCAAGGCCTAACAAGGCAATTACACTCTTGCAGGTTGACAATAGAAAATAATATTGATGCTTGTTCACCTTCTCTATTTGTACATAACAGTTTTACACTACCCAGCGACTTTAGTTTTATTTTGACCAAATGCTAGCAATACCACCTTAGATTTTTCTAATGTGGGTGTTGGGTTTAACTGATTTAATATGCCAAGAGGAAGAATACTTGTCTTTGCTCCACTATCCAGCTTAAATTTTAACCTTAAGTTTGTTATCAATAGTTATATCCTCATTCCACGACTTAGCATTTACCGTGTCTATGTTTAAAAATTTGAGCTTTGTGTCTACAGATTTAACAATATCAACATAAAGGTTCTCTGGCTCAGACACATTATTAGGATCATTGTCACTTTCTACATCAGACTCTAGTTTAACCTGTCTACTAAAGTATCAATATTGATGCTTGTAGTTGCCAATCGCAGTAAATGTGAAAATCTGTATTTGGATTTTATGATTTTCATTGTTGAAAGAGTTAATGAGAGATTCACAAGTGAAATGAAGATTCATTCATAAAAGAGTGGATTCTTCTATCTATAGTTATAATACCTCAAAATTGTCACAATTTATAACACCACCACAATGTTATCATTGGCCACCGATCTGAGCCTTGCCAATACTTGAATTAAACAGTTTTTCCAAACAAGACGGAGAAATGGTAAAAAAAGTTTCATGTTAAGAATTCTTAAATCTTAATGGTTAATTAAATATAGAGATGGGACACTCAAATCCTATGGTATTCAAAATTTGTAAAATTCTCAAAAAAGTATCTTGAATCAGATTATGAAGACCATGATTTCAGATAACAATTCCAAACAATTGGTATATTGCCTTGTGTAGTTGGGAGAATAACAAAATTATAAAAAAGGAAATAAATTGTATTATTTAATTAATTTATATAAATCTTGTAATCTTAGTTGTTTATGACATAATCAACATGATAGATAAAATATCATTTGACAGTGACACCAAGCCAAAATTAAATTTGAAATATTTTAACTTTAATTAAAATTGTACATTTTTAAAGATGACGATTTCAATTTGGATTCAAGAGAAAATTTACGATTCAGGTTTTACCCATCTATTAATTGAATATAAATAAATTCTACAAAAAATATCTTAAACCTTAAAAAAAGAAGTTAAGGGGATTTTAGTGGTATGGTTTAAGTAATAATAATATTTAAAAAAGATATGAAGGCAGAGTGCCTGTACGGAATAGGGCAGGTGTGAAGATGCACTTGAAAGAAAAGTCAACTTTTAAAATTTAAAAGAGGATTTTCAAGGTGGTTCACTATTCTTTTATTAATGGAGATATTCCATAAAAGCACTTGTGACTGCGTTTTTCAAAAGACACTCCCTTCTAGCTTTGCTTCAATGGCTGTATTATAGTTTAATTTACATCCATTACTGTTTCCAGCCAATGGCCTGGGTCAATTTTTTTACTAAAGCCATATATTTTCAACTACCGGCTTGCTAAATCTGGTGTAGCTCCATATGCCTTATAATCTAACTTAAGACTAGGCAAGGCACAACATCCAGTTGCCGTGCATTAAGTCATCATTGTGAAAGGGTAAACCCACATTTCACCAATGATACATTTTTCGGTCGTGCCGGAAATTGAACCCGGGACCTTAAGTTCAGAAGACAGACATACTACCGACTGAGCTAAGGTGTCAGACTGTATAATATTAGTGTCTAGTCAATTTCTCTTGATGGTAACCGTTAATCCTCTTTGTCCCAAATGTTTAATTCAATGGTTTCTTTTAAGAAATTAAAAAAATAAAATAAATCAAGATATACTTGTTTATTTCAACATATAAATTTGATACATTTTGTTAATATGTTGTCAGTTCAAATAACATTTGAATAATCATTACAAATCAGTAATAATTTTTAACATGTAACTACAATTTATTTTTCAAACACACTTAAATATTCTTAGTACAAAAATAAATACAAAGCGATGATAAAAGATTAAAACTAAGAAAGAACTGGTAACATAACCTATGATTACATCTAAATCTAACAGTTCTCTTGCCATGCTGCCATAGTCCAGTTTGTGTTTTACTCTCTTCTGCTGAAGATGAGGACTGATGTAACCCAAAAATGACATAATTATGTGTTTTGTTATGTTTTTAATTATGAACTTTTAAGGCCTACAGTTTTCTGATAAGTGTGTAGGCCTTGCTCTTCTCGCAACGTTTAGTTTAATAACTCACCATGTAATGCTTTGTTTGCTTTAACAGGAAAGTGTGTCATGAATTATTTTGTAGCGGTAACAAATGGACAAACATTTTAACGTTCATTTGTCCTACTCCATTAAGCAATTGTATTTTATATCCAAAACCTTTTTGAAGGACATATTTTTTATAGCTGGTTTCACAGGCAAGGAAACTTTATTTACAGCAAATTAAATATGTACAAGCAAGCTATAAATAATATGAACAAAAAAACCTACTTGTGAATGTACTAGTAATTAAAATAGTGTATGAAGGATTAACTGTCGAATTCTAAAAAGTCTGACTTCCATGGATGCCAATTTAAAAATAAAGGGCCCACCCATAGCAAGTAGGCTACACTGTTTGCACTACATTAATAGTATTCTTAAAGTAATATAAAGTGCAGACTTTGGGGATAAAAAAAAACACCCAATAAATTACACATATTTATATTTAGCACGAATTTCATCAAATGAAATCAGTTGACTCGTGTCTTGAAGCAACTACATTATGACCATGTACATTTTAAAATAAACAATTTGGGCATTCTATGTGTGTTAAGAATAAAAAAACAATATGTAACTTTTTTTTACCATTAGTGATAAATCTTAGCTAGTGCTATTTTCACATTTTGTTTTAAAGTGATAAACAATAATTAATATTTTCTTGATTTGTATATGACATTAGGCCTACAACAAATATAGTTATTTATTTAAAAACAAATAATTAAAAGAACACACAGAGCAACAAAACAAACATTTAAGTTGACATGTGTGTTTTTTCATACCGTATTAAATGTTTTATACTGAAAAATTTACCAAGACATAATTTTTAAGTGCTACATTTGAAGTTACCAGGGTGTTTGTTGTGTATGGTTACATGTTTCAATTTTCTCTCAGCATAACATTTATTTGAATATTGATACAAAATCCATATTGTACTAACCAAATCTCTGGTTACAAAGTGGTTTTCTGATTAAAAAAAATAATCCTTTTTTCAGGGCATTGGTTTGTGTTTTATTAAGTTAACAATGCTGAATTGATTGGTTTGATGTGCCTGCGAATAAATCTCCAAATTAATTGACCATGATGATTACAATTATTGGGTAGATATTCTTGTCTACAAAGTAAACTTCCTATGTTTTAAGTTCACCCCAATGTCTGAAATTCAACAATTAAGATAATTTAAAATTATATTTTCCAATTTGCACTGTTTATAAATGTCTTTATAAAGTATAAATTTTCTCTCTCTTTCCTAACACATTAACAATGATGATTTTAGTATATCATTGTAGAAAATACTTTAAATACTTAGTAAAATTTATAAGCAAAAAACTTAGTGAAATTTACAATCAAAATGCAACTTACCCTGCCGTCTCTATCCTTCATGTTTTGCCAAAAACACTACTCCATAACCTAGCACCATAGAAACTTTTTTACCATAAAATTATTTTTTTGTTTTGTTTTACAACACTTAAAAACTAGATCAATGCTGTCAATGTCTAGGTGTCGTTGTCATGGATAAGATTGTAAAAAGGTTATAATTTTGTGGAAAATATCCTCATCGATGTTATAAAAATTCTGATTGTTGCAACACTGAAAAATCTAGATATTTTATTTGATGAAAAATATGTTTTATGTACACTTTTTTTAGTATTCAATAAAATACTAATTTCCACTCCATATCATGAGACAGGCTTTTCTTTGCATCATATGCGTTTTTTAATTTAAGATAAATTAACTAAAAAAAATCACAGTTCATATTAAAAATGACAATTTTGTATGGTTTTAGTTTTAACTGCATAAATAATGTTTTATATCAATCAATTCCAATAAAACTGAAAAATTAAAACTATTTCACATTTACTTCGGCGCTAAAAAAAATATAGTGTACACATAGTTATTAAAATTTTGTGAGCTTTATTAATTTTTGCAACATAGCAGATGAGTAGATATCTAATTTTTTGGCTAATTAATATACTTATCAAGTGTATTACAAAGCCCTGCTTGTTTAAGACCCAACTGTGAGTGAGGCCTCTACAAAGGCATATATGGGCCTAAACGCTTTTCTCTTAACACACAACAGCTTCTGATATGGGATTCTCTGTGATGTTTATGGCAGAAGTAGGCCAATGAGGAGGGGATGGGGTACGTAGTTGCAGTTTACTGTACGTATTTAAACCATCGAGTGAAGTCTGGCGAAAGATGGCCATTTTGTTGTCAGACAGTGGAGCAACTGAAACAAAAGCACATCAAAGCTGATCTTAAGCAGGGGAAAAGGTATATTAGTTTTGCCCGCTAACCATTCTAAAGCGACCAGGGCAAGGTAAAGCAACACATAAAGAACAATTTCTTAAAGTTAAAATAAAATACTGCCATTATCAATTTTGTGGGATTTATCATCAAGTATCCATATTCAAGCGTCAGTGTGTTGACTATTACTGATATAATTCAGCTAATTTAAGAGACAAGGATGAGAAACCACAATGTAAGGGGAGTACACCTAGCCCTGCAGATTTTCTCGTGTACTGACATGAGAAAATAAGTACAAAGCCAGATGTATGGAGTCCAAAATTTGAACATAGTCTTTATCTTCCCAAGACTTTGGGCATATTTGCGAAGATTGTCGTCATGGTAGAAAACGCTGTGACCTGGCTGTCAGAACGTCAAGCAATGTTATTTATATGGCTGTAGTCGCATAATATCGCCAGCCTCGTTTCTAACAAGGCATTGGTTTCTGGTGTTCTGCCTGGTTGCAGTGTTTTTGTCACAGTGACCAAGCCACAATTATTATTGTAGCCTTACACATACTTCCCTCCGAGTCTATGAACACATTAAAAGCATTGCTAGGGAATGTCTCCATAAAGAAAACATGTACCGCACACACATCATTGTGGCATTAAAAGAAAAAATTTGGCTAATATATATATATTTTAATTTCTTTGCTTTTATTAACTAATCATCATCATCATCATCATTTTATTAACTACTATAATATCAAAAAATAAAGTCTTGATAACCACAATAATACTGTATAATAAATAATTTGTTATCGAATATTATTAAAAAAAATTAGCACCGTGTCTTACTACTCGTTAAGGTTACACAATGTTATTACACATTAAGGTCGGCAAATTAGTCAAGAGATTTTATCCATTGATTGTTTTCTAACAATTCCCAGTGAATGCTGGAGCATTTCCTTAAAATTCACTATCTTTATCTTGTGTTCTTTGATTAATTAGTATGTATTGAGGATGAACTAAATTGACAGTATAATGTGCAGCAGAAAATAAAGGGAAGTATGCCACAGCGCACACATACTTTTCTTACAGAGACTTCGGTGACAGTAGTCAACAGTTCAAATTCTCAGAGTAGCAGCAATCAACAGTTCATACATACATAGTAACAACATAACACTCAAGGTTAAAAACAATCAAATTTTTATGCTGAGTAGTAACAATCATCAGTTCATACACTCATAGTATCAACAATCATCAGTTCATAGCACTCATAGTTAAAAACAATAATCAGTTCATAGCACTCAAAGTTAAAAACAGTTCATAGCACTCATAGTTAAAAACAATAATNCTCATAGTAACAACAATAAACAGTTCAGATTACAAGAAAATTTGTCATCATTTTTGTATTCTACTTAAATAAAAAGATTGAAATTATGTTGGATATATTTTTTTCCATAATAGTGGAGTTTGTTAAATATGGCAATAAAACTAACTTACAACAAAATACTCAAAAACATTCTAAAAATATAAATTATTATTATATGATCCTATTAATGCACTAATAATCCCATGGTAAAAGTAAAAATCAATGGGCCTAATTTATTTTAGCTCTGGTCAAATTAGTTTAACTTTTTTTAGTAACATAAACTATCATTGATAGATCACAACATTAGACACAACAAAACAATATTAACATGAATAGGATTTCAGGAAATATAAAGATAAACTACAGTTAAAACGATCTTGTGCATGCAATATGAGAGAATAACATGATAAAAACTAACAAATCACGACAACTCGCTGAGAATAAAATGAAAGATAATAATAATAATAATAATAATAATAATAATAATAATAATAATAATAAATAGCATTAGTAGTATAGAAATAACACCACACAAACCAATATAATAATACAATGATAAGGAAATGAATGGAATTCATTTGATTTTTTAAAAACTAGTATAGGATTTATAACTGTTTCAAACGACTACTTTTGTTTTGTGATATTTTGAATGTAGATACATGATTATGATTTTTTTCATCTGTAAAATAAATTTAATATATACTTACCAAACGAAAAAATATCATTTAATAACATATTTGATTATTAGTCAATGTGTTGATTCTATGGATTGAAATTATTTGTTTAGGTTATAAAAAACCTACTGCCTTAAACTTTAGCGAATGGACATGGATGGAAACATGAAAATAATATTTTTTAAATACCCAATTCTGTCTATGTACACTGCGTTATACTACCAGTCTGGGTTATATGAATGTTTACACTGATGGATTAGGAATGAGGAAGGTAGAATTTAGAGGAGGTATACCCATATTAGTGTGGTAAACTATTAAAGGAAAACCACCTTTAGTACACCTGGCCAAGATTTGAGCCTCAATCTTCCTATAGCTGGCAAACAAGACTAGAGGAGGCCGATTCCTCCTTCTGCATGTCCAGCAATGCAGGCAGTTTCATAATTTCTATTACTTCACGTTGTTTATGAGGCAATACATTATAGAGTTTTATCTCTGGGAAAAAATTATGGCTACAAGGTTTTGATTACTAAGAACCAATCATAACAAACTACACTTAATAAGTAACTTGCTAAAAAATTAAACATATATTATCATAAAAATATTGATTGCAATTGGGAGAAAAGTTAAGTATTGCTACCATTTAATTAACAATTTAATTAACGTTTAGCAAATCAAATAGTCAAAATTATTTTGTATTATGTGTTGTATTTTGACTGAATTTTATTCTTAAGGATAATAATAAAAGATAATAATAATAACATTGTGTTCAAATATTATATAAACTTCTATACATAAACCTGTATAAACTATATCAATTTGTGAATAGTCACCCATTCAAGTTCTGTAGGCAATGATTTTAAATATTGTCAGGAGAAACACAAGAGCAAGGTGAATGTGGTTGGAATGAGATATCTAAGAAATGTATGGACCCAGTCAGTAACGGATGGCTGCTGAAGGTGTGTGGTTTGTAAAGGAATCCAATAGGTCAATGTGAAAGAAGCGTCTTACATTGGTTTGGGCACGTTGAGAGGATGAGTGTGGATCGAGTGACGAAACAAATATATTAAGGTAGAGTGTGCAGATCAAAAGGAAGAGGCTGGGCCATGTGAGATGTGGCTAATAGTTGTAGACAAATGTATTAAAAAGAGAAACATTAATAGTTTTAAGAATAAAAGAGCATGTATGACTCAAGTGTATGGATGTTGTTGAACGAAGGGAGTATGCAAGGATAGGGAAGTGTGGATAAAGTTAGTGAGGATGGATTAAGTAGGGAGTTGTTGTTTTTTGAGCTATATGAACAATTTCTTGCCTATGTTGTAAGGGAACGGTGTGATTAGGTATATGTATTGGAATCAACTTTTTCGGTGTATTTAATGCCCATATTGAACAGATTACAGTAGTCTCAGAAACTCGACACGTGCACACAGTAGTTGGCACCAGTCATAACAATCCAAGGTCATTCAACTGTATAACCTTTCAGTTTGTTTGTGTAACTCGAGTGGAAAAGTAGTGCTGTGGTGTTTTTACAAGTGCTGTGTTTGTTAGTTTTACAATTCAGTGATGTGTTATTCGAATCAACACAATATTATATGTACAGTACTGTACTGCACTGCATTTCTGTATATTATATGTATGTATATACAACATTATATTAACACGTAATATAATTTATTGTACATATATTACTCTTACTGTACCATACATTACTACATTACTACAGTACAGTATAATTGTACCTATAATATTCGATAATGTACTGTGATTCATCCTTGTTTGGTAAACATGCCTCTTATGCAAGTTCATTTGTAAAACCTGACATTTCAATAACTCAACACCATCTCAGTCCAGATTAGGTCGAGTTTCCGAAACTCTATTTAATAAATGCTAAATATGGTTCTATCCCCAGAGGCATAACTAGGCACTAATGAGCCTGTGGCAAAACTTACATGGTGGGACCTCCCAAGAAAAGAAATCCCCTCTCCTCCCCATCAAGAAAAATCTTATGTGTAATAATTATTAATTATTATTATTATTAATAATTATTAGCACCGCGTCTTACTATCCATTCGAGTTATACGCACTTACACTGATGCGTAATAGTAGGGTGATTGTGAGATTAAATGGAGGACCTACAGTTTAACGTGGAATCCGAACCACAGTGGAGTGTAATTGTAGATTATAATAAATTACATTGGCATTTATTATTGGAATTCTTTTATAAATCATGTAATAGAGGTCTACATTTGTCTAATAAAATTGCTACTGTATTAATAAATATTAACACTCATAGAGGCTAAATGAGCATCGACATTATAGCTCCTTTGTTCTTGCTTTGACCTGTGTGAAATTGTCACACTGTCTTTTTTTTCTCAAACATATAGATTAAAACTTACAAATTAGCCAAAACCATGCAGCATTTAGCAACAGTTTAAACTTTTGAAATCATCTTCGAAATGAATATAGAAATGGATTAGCGAAAAGTTCTGTATGCAATATTGTTGGATAAATTATTTCTTGGGGGGAAAAAAAAAGTTATTTGTTTAAATCTTGTTAAATATTGATTTTAGAGAAAAGTATGAACAAATATATTTTGTAGAGTACGAAATTATGCACAATTAAGTGACTATTGAGTAATTTTCAATTGAATAATGATATCTTTAAGAAACAAAAACAGGCTTAAAAGACAACACTTAATGATTAATCTCTTACCAAATTAATTTTGGGTAAGCGGGCCTGCAACATTTTGCCAGCTATGCCAATTTATAGTTAGTTATGCCACTCTTGTCTCCTTAAATGTTGTACATTTCTTATTGTAAATTTATGCTTTTCTAGTTAATTTTATTTCATCCAATAGGTAACCGAAGTGTATATGTTTTTAATCATTTAGAGTGCAAACATTTTACAATGAAAAAAAAAACCCATAGATCATTGACTGAACATAAAGTACAGTAAACATAAAAATATTTATAATATAAGGAACATACTTAGATGTTAGATTTACTTAAATTGATTGGTATAACTTATTTAGTCAATTAAATCAAGATAAAAATATAAAACATAAAGTGCAAGATGATTTATTTAAGGAAAGACCTAATTTATCATAAATTATAAAGTCAATTAAAACAGTTACAATAACACTTCTAAAAAGTCATCAGTAAGATTGTTACAATAATAATGTTCTGGAATTATTAAATTAACAAATAAACAAGGAAAGAATAATAATCTGTGATGATTATTTTGGTTATTTCTACTCTGTTCTTTCTTCTTTGTGCTTGATAAAGGCAATAATGCCAAAATATTATTCTATTTATGTTAAAATGTGTGTTACTATTTCTACTAGAGAAGACAGAAGAAAGGAAGAAAATGTCACCTTTGTGCATTGGATTCTTTCCCTAGGTGGACTTTCTTCATCAAATTTACTCTTAGTAGTTTATTTTTCCTTTTTCTTTAGTTCTATTAATTTCCTTTAAAAAAAAAAAACCCATAGATCATTGACTGAACATAAAGTACAGTAAACATAAAAATATTTATAATATAAGGAACATACTTAGATGTTAGATTTACTTAAATTGATTGGTATAACTTATTTAGTCAATTAAATCAAGATAAAAATATAAAACATAAAGTGCAAGATGATTTATTTAAGGAAAGACCTAATTTATCATAAATTATAAAGTCAATTAAAACAGTTACAATAACACTTCTAAAAAGTCATCAGTAAGATTGTTACAATAATAATGTTCTGGAATTATTAAATTAACAAATAAACAAGGAAAGAATAATAATCTGTGATGATTATTTTGGTTATTTCTACTCTGTTCTTTCTTCTTTGTGCTTGATAAAGGCAATAATGCCAAAATATTATTCTATTTATGTTAAAATGTGTGTTACTATTTCTACTAGAGAAGACAGAAGAAAGGAAGAAAATGTCACCTTTGTGCATTGGATTCTTTCCCTAGGTGGACTTTCTTCATCAAATTTACTCTTAGTAGTTTATTTTTCCTTTTTCTTTAGTTCTATTAATTTCCTTTACTATAAAATTATTTAGCCATTGGGCCACCTCATTTTTATAAATTTTTATTTTATAACTTAATCAACGATTCAAATGTCAGATTTTGGTTAATATCTCTTTATTTCATAATATTTCATGCTAGTTTATTCTTTATCAGAATTTATATATATTTTAAAATTTTTTTATTTTATTTAGCATTGCGTCCTACTACCCGTTCGGGTTATATGCTTAAGTACTATTTAAGTTAATGGGTGGTTAGGAATTGGGAAGGTTGAATATAGAGGAAGTGAACCCGCATTTGCATGGAGGGAGAGTGGAAAACTATTTAGGATAAAACCATTCCCAATTCACCCGACTGAGATTAAAACCTCGATCTCCCCGTCCTCGGCAGTCGAGCTCAACACGACTAGCGCGTTAGCTAACTACACCCCCGAGGCGGATTGGAGAATTTATATAGAATGTTTCTTTATCATAACTTAAATATTTATTATTTTTGCACTGGTTTTATCTCGGACCTGATGATGGCATAGTCACCCAGCCAAGATTAGCCACACTATATAAGGAGAGGTATTAAAACCAAACAGATAATGAACGTCACTTTATTACAAACTTTTTAGACTTTAATTTTTACTTTTGTTACACTTCTTCCATATTAATCAATTTGTACTTATTTATATTATCCTGTATTTGTAATAAATCAAAACCTATTATTTTTGATAAGTCATACCTTTCATATAGCCTTTAAATATTTTATGTCAAAGTTATTAAAATTTATTAATTCTTTGTTATCGTTTTTAAGGTATTAATAACTCAAATCTGGTCAAATTGCCAATTTATCCACTAGTCAATTTGCTAATCAGCCAATCCTATAACCTACTATTATTTAAAATATTTTAATCATTACAGATTATTATTCTTTCCTTGTTTATCTGTTAATTTAATAATTCCAGAACATTATTATTATAACAATCTTACTGATGACTTTTTATTAGTGATATTGTACCTGTTTTAATTGATTTCATAATTTATAATAAATTAGGTCTTTCCTTAAATAAATCATCTTGCACTTTATGTTTCTTATTTTTATCTTGATTTAAATGACCAAAGAAGTTATACCAATCAATTTAAGTAAATCTAACATCTTGTAACATCTAAGTACATTCCTTGTATTATAATTTCATAGATCTCCTTACTACAACTATAATGAGTATTACTGAAATAAACATACTTAGTACCAAAAAATATTACTAAGAAATTTAATCACAGTTTTCTACACTGAAAAGATGTTTTTTTTTACCATCCTAAACAAAATAAAATTATCATCATGCAATTATTTTCTTTTTTGTTTGTAATTATGTTTTTACAGATTAGGTTTACAGATAGGTAGTTAAAATGGAAAGTACAAGAAATCAGGCAGTAGTAATTCAAAAGGAGCTGCTTTAACATGCCACAAGACAGTAACACTGAGCAAAAAAAGCTAACACTTACATTGAACAATGCAATCCTGCCCGAGGTTCATACACAGTTTTTATTAACGTTCATTTACCTTCTCCTGCAGCAGACGCCATCGATTTCCGCTTTAGATTCACAGCTTTAAAGGAACAAAAAAGAAAAACAAAAAGAAAAAAAAGTGTATGCATGAGCTTGACTAAAAAAAATTATATTACAAAATGTAATAATGGCAAAAAATAATGCAAAGCAGTTTTTCAATCAAAAACAATACGCCTATATGTTTAAGCCCATCAAAAATATACTTATTAAAAATATATGATATATAGTTTTTAAATATATCATGGAAATTGCTAAATATTTATATACAAAGAAAACTTCATGATATTACACAAGCATTATGAAGTCTGCAAATAAATTGCATCGATTTTGGTAAACAGAATGAAAAAGAGCAATGAATACTAAAAAATTGGAAGGTGGTTGACTTTTGGGTAAGTTGGTGACCGGCTGTGAGGTTTAAGTAGGGTCTCTCGATTGAATTTTTCAAATTAATTTATCGGTCTTCGATAAAAAACACTTAATACATTTATTGCGTTATATTTGCTTGTTTAGTTTGAATTTATTTGTGAACCATGGCGCTAAAATAACTTTTTTGTTTGAAAGTTATTATTTTTTTAAATGTTCCAATAACCAAATTTACAAGATGCTTAATATCTTTAAATATAAATAATATTCAATTATTTATTATTTTAGCTTCATTATCAATGGAAAAACTAGTCATATTGATTGTTACTTCCCAATCAAACAAGTTCACAGTATCAGAAAAAATGTGTGTATTTTCTTTTAATTGCAGATTATATTTTGTTTTTCAGGGAAACTCCCCATCATTTTTGAGTTAAACCATTTTATTTAAGCAAAAATGTACAGAAAATATTTACATTCCTCTCTTGAAGAGTTTAAATAGGATTAAACCCATGCCAAGGGATTAAGTGCTGATGCCAGATTTTATTTGCGAATCATCCATTAATATTTTATCCTGTTAGAGCAGTATAAAGTGTAAAATATGTTTTTCTTTCGTCATACATAATAGGTATATTGTATTTCTTCTTCTATTAAAATAGCATAAAAAATTACCATAAAAAAAAGTGTTAACACCTGTTAATATTTATTTAGAAATTTTTCATTTCTTAATATTTATACTACTATGGGATATTGTATACTAGTTTCAAGGGGCTGTTTTCAATAACATTATATATTTAATATTTAAAATAAGCTATCTTAAGTTTGAATGGCTATAAAAAATATCTAAATCTTAAGTTTGGTTCAAGATAACTCATAAAAAAGTATTTATTTAAGTTTATATTCACTCATAAGTGAAAAAGCATGTTAAAATATGGATAGTTTAGTATTTACCTTTTAATATATATAAAGATTATGAAAAGTGAAAGCTAGTCTAAGTCCACTAAATATGTTTCAAATTATTATTCACACTTTAAAAGGATGAGAGTGTGATTTTTATTACAATATTTCTTTGATTCTAATTTAAGGTGCATCTTGCAATTGATGGCATCTTAGAATTGAAGAAATACGGTTGTTTTATTTTTGGGTTTGATGAAAAGGATAATAGAGAATGAGGTATATACTACTACCACCACCAGAAAAACTCAAGGTCCATAGAGTAACAATAACGGTACACAAAGCTAAGCCATTTGTAGATAAGTCAAAGGTCAGTTAGAGGTCAGTTTTTGTGGTCTCAACACTTGTAAAATGGGTGTTATAGAAGAGGAAAATGTTTAAATAAGAAAAAACCGAGACAGTTGGGAAGAAAATCAAGGGGAAAAAAACCTCTAATAACTTTTTAAGGCATGAAATGTTCAAAGAAATTACCGAGAGGGAGTCTTTAAACCCTCTCCTCCTAAGGGGGCTGGTTTTCTCGAAATATATATTTTTTTGACTTTGGTGTTACTTGTGTCAGACAGTATAGAAAAGTGAAACGCTGATCTTCCTTTAATGAAGGTGTTAAATTGACTCAAATGATTAATTTGGTTTATGATACAGTTTGCGTGGATCTAATATTAATTTGTGGGTCAGCCTACTCACCTAGTCACCTTTCAATGTATTTAATCCAAACGTATGGCAACTTTTCGCATTATTTAGTACAGTAGAATCTCATTAATCCGAACTACGCTAACCCAAAAATCTGGTTAATTCAAACAAATTTAATTTTAAAACAAAATTTATTGTAATACTACAAAGTAGGAAAAAGAAACAATGTATAAATTCACTCAGTTTGTTTTGCTTTAAAAAATTATTAATATAGCATTCTAGGATACTTACAACAATTATTTATTTATTTGGCATGTTCATCAAATCAGTAAGTTTCTTTTTTCATAATGAAGTGAACCTGTTGGCTGATGCAACATTCCGCCACCACCTCATGAGTATCGCATCAGCTGGTGAATAACACGCACGTAAACACGCCCATTAGGCCTTACAGTGCATTTTTAATTTACAATGTAGCAAAGAGTTTGGTTAATCTGAAAATCTTGTAATTGGTCCCAGTTAGTTCAGATTAATGAGAGACTATTTTATTTGTGTTTCAAGAATTATATTAAGTGTTTGAAGATCCAAATTTGGTGTTTATGTAGTCGATAATAGGTATAAAAAGAAAACAAGAAGACACCATAAGTTTTCCTATCACATTTATCATTTTCAAATTCAGATGTTGAATTTCTTTACTAACATCAATCAAGTAATTTTTTTCATCTTTTGTTGTGTATGTAAAACCGCAACATAACTTTCAGGCCTGATGAAAAGAAGAACATTAACGTATTAATATTGGTATATCCTTTAACGGAATTCAAACTCTAAAAACTGCAATACAAGACAACTTTGTTGTTGTAAAATTGAATTAGCTTGTTCTTTGAATTTTAGTGTGTCTCTTCGTCATATTAAATTTAAGGGCTGTATGCAAGAAAATGCTAAGCAAGGCCAAAGTACAGGTAAAGTAGAAGACTTGTGGATTTGCTTGCTAGGATGGGCGAGCGTCTTAATACCAAGAAATGGCACAGTAAAGTTAGTTGCAGAGGATTCACACTAAAGTCTGATCTCAAGCAGGCTTCGACTGTACTTGGCTCATACTTTGATGATATTTCCTCAAGATGGCACGTGGATTATTGAGACGGAATATGGCGGATCTAGATTTTGATAAGCCAACTACTTGATTATTATACATCGTTATAATATAAAATAATAGATCCAAATGAAAGGCCTATGAAATTATATATTGTTCAAACCAAACTAACCCCTTGGAAATCACAGGTAGAGTTTACATTCCTGGTTATTTCTTCCCTGCTATAGTCCAATCTTCGGTTTTTATTTATTTTATAATTGTATGATTCGTTATCTGTTCAAATAAATACTAGCTCTTTCACAATGGAAATCGTGTTTTTCACCTTTGCTATCATATTAACAAATCTCTGTTTGTCTACAATCAGTTTTGCTAACTTTAAGAGTAAAATCATTATTACAGAAGGCAGTGGATGAAGATAATTTTACTTCCTAGTGACGTTCTAGCAAGGCATGTGAGACCTAACTTGGACTTTTGTCAACTTTACTTGTGCTTGAGTGGTATTTTAGCTGTGCTTAGCATCATTCTTGCATACTTCCCTAAGTACTGAATTGCAAACTTGGACTTTTGTTGACTTTATTTGTGCTCGAGTGGTACTTTAGCCGCGCTTAAAATTGTTCTTGCATACTGCCCTAGGTACTGTATTGCAAAACATCTGGGAAGGTATGTATGCATTCAATAATACCATAGATTATATATATGGATATGAATATAATGTGTCCTTGGTGTTAAAGCTACGCAACAAAGTAGTGAAACAAACAGTGTCGAATGGGGTGATTTTGCTTGTGGAGTAAAAAAAATTAGATTTCTAAAAAATCTATAGTTATCTAATAAATAACAAAAAATCTACCATAAAAATCAACAAAAAACAACATGTAGGACTAGTATGCCAATAAGATTTCAATAATACGCCATACATACCATGTGATCAATCTCCAAAAATGGTAGGGTAACAATGAAAATACAATAATGGCCAATCAGTGCGTTGATGCAATTTTTTTTACAAAATGTTTTATAGACATAGTCAACTTGAGGTAAATAATCAAAGGAAAAATGGCACCAAACTGCTGTATTAGATTAAACATTGAAGAGGATATAGAGACAAGGCCTAAACATTTAACCAGAAAATTGTAAGCCTCAAAGTTTATAATTAAAAACACATAATTATGTATTTTGTTTTGTTTTTAATTGTGAACTTTTGAGCGCTACAATTTTCTGGTAAGTGTGTAGGCCTTGCATTTTATCCTTTTTTTAATGTTTAATTTAAGGCAAATAATAAAATTTTAAAATATCTACAGTGAAACACTGGTGCATAAGGTTGTAATTTTAAAGCTGCTATGATTTTTTTTAAATTTGTTACTATGGGATGCATGAATCAGATTGTGCAATATGTTGACGAGAACAATTACAAAGATGAAAAAGACTTTGCTCAGGACAGGAAGCAATGGAGAGCTGCAGCTAGCCAATCATAAGATTGATGATAAAATATCATAAATAGAAATGAGCCCAATTTTAACAAAATTGAAAGTAAAGATACATAATTTGAAAAAACAAAACAAAAAAACACTCTCTACCTTCCAACTAAACCAAATGGTCTCAGATTTACACCACCTTGGTAAATAATAAAAAAAACCTTGGGGGAGGCGGGGGCTATATACAGGAAACTCTTGGCGTAAGATTAGGTTGATAGCCTCCAATCTACACAAATTAAAAATTTGGTTTTTAAATTTAGTATTTAAAGATCTAGTCAGTCTTAAATTTGAATTAAAATGTACATGAGGGAGGGCTTTTGTGTTGGTTTGAAATATGTTTTATTCTCTTATCGGTACTAAAACTCCAACTGTGTTCATTAAATCCAAATTCACAACTAAAAAGTTTCCTATAAGCAGTTTTTTAAACAATGTGAGAAGATAGTTTTACAGCGGGGTGGGAGCTCAAAATACTTGTTAAAGCCGGTTTGACTCCAATATAATTAAATTCAGCTATTTTACAAAGCTTCAAGTTGGGTATGTATGTGCAGAAGTACTGCACATCGTCTTGTGAATATAATTAATGCATATCTACTCTGTTTCTTCATTGTATATTATCTACAAAGCAGTCAATATTGTATACACAAATAATACTTATTTAAAGAAATATACATAGTATGTATCATTTTAGAATGTCGATTATATAATCCTACAATATTTTAGATTCAAAACACTTTAATATATCATTTAAAATGTTTGAGATAAAGTTCTTTGTAGTTTATGCCCCCAATTAAAGTCCAAAATCTACATAAAATGTGAATCATTTGTTCTCGTATACATCTGATTTTAGTTACAGTGTCAATGCTTTGCCATTTGTTTCCTCTTTTTAGTTTAACTTTATAGCATGCATTCCTTCGGATTAAGATGTATTTTTCCATAATGCCACAACTATCGTTGGCCAAATTATAACGACACCAATGGCAAAGGTTATGGACCATAAGTAAAAATACAAGGACAAACAGGTTATTTTCAAAGTTTGAAAATATTTTTTAACTAAATACCTTTAAATTATTATTAATGCATGTAAACAATGTTTTTAGTTCAACAATAATAATACTCTATTTAAATCAAACTCTTTAGAGAAAGACACAATTAACATTTTATTGGTTGATACAGTTTTGATATAATTTAAATGAATACAACTTATTCAGAGGCAAAATGGAACACTAGTGAAAGTCTAATTAGGGAAAATGAAAAGCAAATTAGTTTGTAATTTTGAAATGAAGTTGACTTTACTCCCACACACCATTACATTTTGTTTACAATAATATTCAGCCAATACAAATTAGATATAAAAATATAGGGGCATCATACAAGCTACTAATTTACAAAATCAAACAAGACATTTGTTATAATGCAACACACTTTTTATTAAAATTCATTGTAGTTGATGCTGTGAGTTATTCTTCATAACAAAGCTCATGCGAAAATTAGTTGTTATTTTGTCAAATATTATAAAACAAATTGGAACAATAAAACATCTACATTTTTTTATGATGTTTAGTATAGGTATGTGTTACCAAAGTAGTCTTTTATGTATTAAAATGATATGTATATCCAAGGTCAAAAATTAAATTAAAAAAAAGTATATATGTGCATCTAAATAGTTGACCAATTTTCAGTTTTTGAATATCAAAAGTTGGTTGGTTCTCCTACTTGTTGTAAGCTAGGTCGGCACCACATTTAGCGATGTTTCAACTGTTGCTACAAAGCTTTCACTTAACACGTTATGCCGAGAACTAAGTGTATGGTGCCAGAACAAATGAGACATCGCCTAATGTGGCGAAAACCTAAACATCACAAAAAATGTTTCATGTTTTTATCAATGAAACACAAGTGAGTAAAAGAGTATTTGTTTCAAGATGGTTATTATTATTTGACAAGTAAACAAAATTAAAACTACGATAAATGGCACCACAACCAAAGTAAATCCTGAAAGTGTAGCATTTTGAACAATATTCTTGCCTTGACATATTATTTTTATTTAATTTTGTACATTAAAATTGTAATTAAATAATTTTTCGAAATGTGAATACATCAAATTCAAAAACTAAACGTGAATTCCTCAAGGAACTATAGGAATCATTTTAGAAATAATCCAGTAAAATAATAACGAAAACGATACCTTGTTGAATATATATTTTAATTTCACAATACTATAGGGCCTAGCCTTTTTTTGGATACCAACCTTAAAATTATTATTAAATAATAAATATTATATAATACAAATTATTATCACATATAATCCTTATAATATTAAAGCGTAACAACCAACAAAGAACCAATTTTGATTAGTTTTTGTTAACAAAGCTTAAAGGCTAATGTTTGAACTGAATGAGATTTAGTGAGTATGTTCACCTATTCGAGACATTAGTAAGGTTTACTTGTTTGCTATTTGACAAGTGCAATCACTTACCATAGCCTTGGCCTTGCAGGAAGAGTCTAAACGCTTCACTAACTTTGCCAGGCTGTTCTTCAAGAACCATGCCACAGTCTTGGATCTGAAATAATACCCCAAAATTTATATTATACTGAACAATAATTTCACTATTATTTATCTAGCACTGTGTCTTACTACCCATTCGGGTTATACGCTTAAGGATTAGGAATTGGGAAGGTTGAATTTAGAGTAAGTGAACCCACATTTGCGTGGAGGGAGAGTGGAAAACCATTTAGAAAAAAACCACCCCCAGTTCACCCGACCAGGATTTGAACCTAGATCTCCCTGTCCTTGTGAGTCCAGCTCAACACCAAACTAGCATGCTAGCTAACTACGCCACCGAGGCGGGTAGTTTCACTATTGTTTTTTATGCACAACTCCTTAATACCCAATGGATTAACTAAATAGCCAAGCTATTTTATTTGTTTACAACGGTTATAGCTGCATCTAAATATCATATTCTGTAAATTGAACCTCCCAAGTCAAAGGTGGCTGTGTTATCTGATAGCTTGTGATTTTGATTGATCAAGCATATGTAGCTGACAATTTACGCACGTCAATATCAGATTGAGCTTTAAAATATGAGTGAAGAATTACCCTGGGCACGGATCCAAACTTCGAATAATTTGGACAAAAATAAATATTATTTAGTAACATGCCAGCTGCATGCTTTAAGGCTAAAAATGTTATAGAAGTAGTGTAATGAATGGAGTTATCGGAGATCTTACAACACAGCACTACTACCCCTCCTATATCACCCCCGCACATACAGAACAGTATATAGATAATTTGCAAGTACTATAGGCCTATCGTTATCTCAACTTTTCCCATTCCAGTACCTAGCTGTGTTATTTGTGTACGAGTCTTATCTAATATGTTTTGTTTACCTCGTCACATTAAAGTATTATGTTACTTTAGATCAATTATTAGTTTTCATTCCTCAGGTACAACTTTATTTCCCCTCAATAAAGGACCAGCTACACAAAGCCGCACTGCACCGCATTTTTCCGGTGGGATGCTATCCATGTTTTTAAATGCAAGTGGCTACCGCACCGGTGCGGACGAATCGTCAAGAGAGCATTGCTCCACACTTTTGTGGTGTGGTGTGGATTGTGTAGCCACCTACCACCGGAAATAAAATATTCAGGAGCTTCCAAACTTTGTTTTCATGCTAACCACCATGCACTGTAAGGATGGGCGAAACAGTGATTTATAACAATGATTATTCACAGTGATTGGCAGTCACTGTGTCAGCACTTGTAAAACTAGGCATTTATTTCACAGCCGTTGCACGTGTGACGCTGTATGACATTGTTTCCAACATTACATACAAGATAAACAATATTATATACAACAACTTATTGAACAACAAACATTCTTCTTCTTAATTATTAGCTAACTTAAAACTTTATTCTTTGTAATTAATGGCTAACTTAATTTTATGAAAATAGGTGAAAACCTATGCAAGTAAAAATAAAAATAAAAACTTATTTTGTAATAGAACTCAGTCTATAAATAATATAAATATGATTAGAAAATGCGGTGTGGTGCGATTAGGTTCGTGTAGCCACTTGCTAGAAAATGTGGTGTGGTACAGGTCTGCTCCGTGACTTTTCGTAACTCGGACAGGCCCCCGCCCCCTTTAATACGAGTTATCGAGAGTTGACTGTATTTATATTGCTATTGATGCTATGTTATAGAAATGCCGGCATAACCTCGCAGCAAGAAAGAGAAGCAAAGCTGGGAAATAAAGTTATTAACCAATTTTTTTTCTTCACAGTGACACTTGCGTTTTGCATTCAAAATAAATAAAACATTTTGACTATCCGAACAACTGTTGGTCCCATTTAGGTTGGATAGTAGAGAGTATACTGTATTGGTGAATAAAAGTTTGGTATTATATTGATCATAAACAATTACACAAATTCAATCCTGAAAACTCGCCTATTGTAAATATTAAGTATCTTTGAAAGTATATTAGTAGAGTTATTAGTCATTGCCTTCATCCAAGTGGAGCTGCTCGGATCCAATCTACCATTGAGAGTGACAGTGTCGTCAACGTGAGGGCTGAGTGCTCCTGTAATATTCATGACCGGCATCCCAAGAGTGTTGCTAGGACGAGACGGGTCCATTTCTCGAGTGATGTTCAAGTCTGTACGACGAACATAGCTGTCGATGAACAGAGCCAAGTTGGTAGGATTGACGTGGCGTTCAAAGTACGACTTATATACTTGGGCCAAATCGTGGTTTCTTTCTTCTGTTCCCTGGAAAATATTGATATTATGTTTTTAAGTTCAATACATATTTGTGATAAGCGTCATTTGCAAAGGTTTACTTAGTGGTATTAGGTATATTTTGAGACAATGTTTAATTCATTAGAGCTAAAGGATAAAATTCAATACTTCAGAAGAGTGTGGCGGGCAATAGTAATTTTATTTGATGAAAATTTATATTTGGACATCAGACAATACAAANTATATTTACATCAAAGTAAGCTAAATAAAGGAGATTTAACTTTTTAAAAGTTATTAAATTATTACTATTTGAAAATAACCACATGGGTGTTGCACTTTATTTATCCACCCCAAATTTTAGGGAAGGAAAACTAAGCATTTAAAATAATAAATATATGATTCATCTAAAATGCTAAACATATTTTACAATGTGCCAATCAGTAGCCAAAGGGATTAAGTTAATTTTCATTTAGTCAGTGTAATCTTAGGTACTGTGTTTCATAGGCTAATTTATAATATCTCAGAGTAAGATAACATCCTGGTTATTAAACAATCACAAAGGTGGGAATAAATAAGTGATGAAAAGGCCAGTATTGATGCAGTTTTTATATCAAAACTTATTTTGGTCAAAATAAATAAAATATTTGTTCAGTACAAACAAGAGTTTAGTTTTCTTCACATGGTGATATCAAAAGTTCTTGAATATCTGTCAAGGGTGTCCTGGAATTTAATGACAACTTTTTCTCTTCATTTAATAAGTTTGTCATCTAATGCTGTTATGATTATGACATATATTCAACAAGTGTTGATATCACCATGGGGGGAAAATTAAGCTATATGTTTGTACTGAAGTAATATTCTATTAATTTTGGCCAAACAAATGTATTGCTGTAAAAAACCGCAAAAACACTGACCTTTTCTTGCGTGCCCTACATCCCCAGCTTAAATGAACCAATTAAAAGGTCAGTTGTAAGGGCACACACAAATGGCTATGTAGGCGACACAGCACCTGCAAATACCGCATTAGCGAGCACTAGCATTAACTGTCTTGATTAAATGTGAATTAAACAAGAAACAATTTTTTATTGAAACTATTTTTCTTCTTCTGCTGAACCAATTACATTGAATATTTACCATTCGAATTTGATGCATAAAAGCAAAGCCAAAATCATACAATATGGAAGTTTGTATTTTTAGAGAATACAAAGAGACGAGTAAATTTTGATAGTCTCATAAAATGTAGGTGAACTATGTTTTTTGCCTAATAAAAACATAAAAAATACATACACATTTTTGTTAAAATATTTCATGGGTCATTTGTAGAGACACCAAAATTTGTCTTCTATCAAAACATATTGTTTGGGGCAGTTATATTTGTATATTGTTTTCATTTTATTTTGAACTATGTTTAGTGTTTTGTTTTTGGTGCCTGTTGTGCACATTTTTGATGGTTAACTCATGCGTTTGTATTTCGGATCACGTGCAAGCCAGTCTCGTCTCGTCTCGTCTCGTCTCGTCTCGTATTGTTCTCGTGGTCAGATCCGAACCCATTGGGGTCGGTTGCATTTGATGCTATTATCGGTCATAAATAATACAATATAATTGCCATTTTGGCAATCCTCATGTGTCCATGAGTTGTATAATATAAACATTCAATGTACATCCGTAGTTATGTGATGAAGATTGGCAAAAACTTCCTATAAAACACATATTTAAATTACATTATGGTATTTTTGGATTCATAATACATGCGCGAAATAAAACAGAATTTAATATATTTCCAAAATTGATTACTTGAGCTTTTAAATGAGAATTATGGTCAATTTTGTTAATTTAAATGTGATTTAAAAATAACATTCCAATAAAAAAATACAAAGTTTCCTCAAACAAAGAACATTGATAAAATATGTTTGAACTAAATATTATAATGGCCCTTTTGTGATAAATACATAAGAATAAAAAGAAACAATGATTGAGAAAGCTAAATGCTACTTTTTTTAAAACCTTTTTGTTTGATTTGTTAGGTGTTTAAAAATATAGTTGTAATATTTCTATTTGTTGCATGATACCACTTAAAATAAAAGTCGATTTGTTAAATTTTTTTTACCAACAATAAATATTTTATTTACCGACTTTTAATATCGAAATGCAACTTTTTATTTAACTAAATTCAATAATTTTATTTACCACAAATCAGGGTCTCTAGTTATTAGATCTTCAAACTAAATTATTTATATTCTATGGCAAAAAAATAAAATATATAGCAATTATTTTCTTTCATATATGTAGTTTAAGTCTTTTTACTCTTCCAAAATGGTGCCACATGAGGTAGTCGAGAACCGCTTGAGTCATTCCTTTGGACCGTAGGTGCCTTGAGTTTAGTTTCTGGTAGCCCCACTCGATCCAACCTGCTTGAGTCGACAGACAGTTAACTAGGCACAGTGCTTCCACCTAGAAAACAAGCACACAGGATCAACTTACACACTAGCCCACCACAAGATTAACTCAATGGGAGGGGAAAAAAACGTGATGAAGAAAACGAGCTGTAAAGTATTTTTAGTTGATATATTAGACTGCCTCTGCGGTCTAGTGGTCATAGTTTCTGGCTGGATATCAAAAGGTCCTGGGTTCGATCCCCAGCACTTTCAAAATCTTTGTTGGTCAATATAGCTTGATCGTGGGCTCACGTCATGGAGTTTATTTTAAACTTTTTGTTTGTAATATAAAATGCAAATAAGTTATATGAAAGAAGTAAGTCGGAACCATAATTTATTTTATCGATTGATCCAACCAATCATTTGATCTAATGGAAAAAGATTGAGTTTTTTAAAATCAAAATGGTCAACAATGTTATTAAATTATTTAAAGTGCTTGGAAAGTAACAAAGAAAAATGAACCTGCACTAGAAAGTATAGATAGGAGATGGCAAAATCAAAGTGATAGCTCACATGTAGAAGACCACTCCCCAGTGCACCCTCCCAAAATTCAAACCTAGATTTACCCCGCCACTAGCCACTCTGTTGTTAAACAAAGCCTTATACAGTGCGACCACTGATGCGGAAAGGTGAAGTATGAGATTGTGCTATCTTGTCCAGTTTTGGCTTGATGCACATGTTTAGGCGGGAGTGTAGGGAATGCAAGAAAAGTTAAGGGTTTTGAAGTTTTTATAGCAATTTTTTTTTTTGCCAAAATAGATAAGACATTGTATAAGTAGAAAAAGAGAGGTTAATTTTCTTCACATGGTGATATCAACAGTTTTTGAATATCTGTCAAGGGTCTCCTGGAATTTAATGACAACTTTCTCTCTTCATTTAAAAAGTTTCTCATCTAATGCCGCTATGTTCATGACAGATATTCAAATAACTGTTGATATTACTATATAAAGAAAATTAAACTCTATGTTTCTACTGGAGCAATATTTTATTTATTTTGATATAAAAACTACAAAATCACTGACCTTTTCTCGCATCTCCTACACTACCCCCATAGGTGTTGACAAAAAAAAAATGGTATACCTTCTCTGGGTGCGCCAAGGCAAATCTGGCTAACACGTTGGCCCCTACGCCAACACCAAATCCGATCACACTCCTCAGAGCATAATGAGACATTACAAACAGGATTTGCTCCGACAGCTCCTCCATTGTCGGGTATATGTAGCTGAAAAAAAAACAACATAAAAATTATTGATAATTACTCATTTGAATCGAGCAGGGATAAGAAGAAAGGTAGGGAAGAATAAATGCATCCACCTTCTGCAAATGGGAATATAAACAACTTTTGCAGGTTAATCAGTGTATCGAGTCATGAATCAAATGTGTGCTTTAACTTTTGTGGCCAGAGTTGAGCATACGAGGGAGGCGGAGTAGGGGACGACTGTTGGTACCATGTAACTAGGAACTTACTGGTTTTTGTCACAAATACATAATTGGTTCTGTCTAATCTCTTTTATTTTGTTTCAAGTTACACACAGTCTACTATTTTTGTACTGAAATTAAATTGGGCAAATAAAAAAAAATTGGATAGTCATTCAAGTCCAATTTAAATATAAGTATTTTATCATGTGCCTAACATTCCAATGTTCAGTTACGTGCTAATTTATGTAAGTTGTTTTTGTTTTGTAAAAGTGACTGAAAAGTATAGAAAAATATACAAACATAAGTCGAGTATGGGTGGCATAGTAGGGTTTGGGATTTATCACCTTGTAAAGAATTCGTCCCACCCTCTTCCCTCGACTGGAATAAACTGCCCCCCTCTCTAGATTTGCAACCCTCCCTTCTGATACTCTCAAATATTAAGATGAAACAATTGCCCTGTATCAAATTCCAAATAGCTTCTAGATGCTTCCAATTTTCCAAAATTGCTAGAAGAGGCCCACTCTAAATATCATATGAATGCATATAATTTTCAAATAGATTTTTGAGGCATCCAATTTCCAAAAATTTACAGGGGAAGACCACTTCAAATAGCTTCTATAATAGACATATAATTTTAGATTAGTTTCCGGTTGAATACCAGTGGAAATGGCTTCTAGGGACATTCAATTTTAAAACATTTGCCGAGGGAGGATCACCAGGCCCCCTAAAGGCTTGGGGGTCAAAGCCAGGGCTGTGGCACTCCAAGCCTTCGACTGTGACCCCAACTCCTTCATAAATGGCTAATGTATACTAATTAGTAATAAAAAATTTACTGCAATAAAATGCTCATTTACAGATGACTTCATGGAAAGCTTATTTGGCATTGGTAATTTATATTTAAATTAATTTGTAAATGAAATTACAAATATTGGAAATTAAAAAAAAAAAAAAATGTGCTGGGTGCCAGAAAGCCGGTACTTCCTCCTCAACATTAGTTATGCCTCTGTGTTCATTTATAAACTGACATAAAAGAAGATCCATTTTCAAAAGTACCAAGTTTAATTATTTTAATTATTAGCAGCAGACTAAAAAAAAAGAAAAAAGCGTGTTCAATGGCCATTACATAATGTAGAGGAGAGGCTGGAAGTTAATATCGGGCTGTGTGGTCAATGCAACCTAACCCTCGCTGTGGTTAGCTCAAGGGTCCAAGGGGGTATTGCTAATACGAGACTACGAACGTCCGGTGAAGGGGATATCAGGGCTGGCCAGTATACAGCAACTATTACGAGATGACAATGGAAAAATGGGGACACTTTAAAAAAAATGAGTTTTCTACTTTTATAATGTTAAGATGGTTTAGTTTGACATTTTCCATTGTCCGACAAGGAATAGAAAAGAAATATTCATAAAAAAATATAAGTAAAAACAATGATAAATGCACACAGTAAAATAAATAAAGAAAATACAGCAAATAAATTAAAATGAACGAAAACAACAAAGTGGAAAAAATAAAGTTTGGAATGTATATATTTATTATTGTTGACATGCCTATAGTAATGATAATGTTTCACTTTAGTAGTTTTTTTAACTTGTGTGTTTAACACAATCATAGCTAGTTTCAGGATTAACCCAACCTACGAGTTACAACACTTCGCACTTACAACGCTTTTCAATTGCTCCCATGTCCCAACTTAAAGCACTTGCGTCGCAGATGCTACATGAAGCCAATGATTACATCAGTACCCAATGATTTGTATGCTTACCCTTTTACAAAATATGAGGCATGGGACAGTTTTTAATTTAGTTACAAAAGTGTTATTTAAAACAGTTAGGTTCGTATATGAAAATTTCAGGCAATACATGCATCGATAAAGGGGTTGGGAGGTTGGGGGTGGGGGTGAAAGTATTGCGAGTTGCGACGATTTTCGAGTTACAAACGTGGTCTGGAACCTAACTTGTCATAAGTGTGGAGTATGCCTGTACTTAATCTAAGGATAAGGAAGATGGAGAGGAAATATCTCCTAAAGGGAAAAGGCAAGAGTAAAACCACCCGCTTCGGTGGTTGCATGGTCTAACGCACTAATCTTGCACTAGACTAGATTGCCAATGACGGGGCGATCGGGGTACGAATCTTGGTCGGGCGTGCTGAGGGTGGTTTTAGAAAAATAGTTTTCTATTCTCCCTCCATGCAAATGCGAGAAGACTTCCTCTAAATATAACCTCCTTAATCTCTAAAACCACTATCGTAATTAGTACATAAGCATATAACCCGAACGGGATGACGCGGTGCTAAATAAAAATATAAAACTACGAATATGCTCCCGCGACTCCTCAAACTGCTCTTGTAGGGTGGCGCAGCTAACAATAGTTCACGCAACTAAAACTCAAGGTCATTACATTTCTGCCCCTGCTCACGAGGTTCGATCGGCCCCTGTAGCTCTGTCAGCTCAGATAGATTCTCCCCCCCCTCCTACCCATTCAGCCTTGCCCTAAAGACCAAGTAGAAATACTTGAGGTTTCATGTTNATACTTGAGGTTTCGTGTTAGAAACAAACACGCAACCTTACACACGCCTATGCAGATTTATAACAATTCTAGAGGAACCGGGTTTTATACCCACTGTTAAATACTATATTTTGATAGGATCCACCCTGCTTTATAATAAAAATCGAGGGGCTTGGGCTGTGTGTCTAATATAATATTAGATTAGGTTAGTTTGTAAGCAGTGTGCTGTGTTGAGCTAGACTACCGAGGACGGGGAGATCGAGGTTCGAATCTCGCTCGGGTGAACTAGGGGTGGTTTTTCCCAAAAATTACTTTCCACTCTCCCTCCACGCAAATGCGGGTTCACTTCCTCTATATTCAATCTTCCCAATTCCTAGCCCATTAGCGTAATTAGTACTTAAGCGTATAACCCGAACGGGTAGTAAGACGCGGTGCTAAGTATTATTATTATAATATCAGAACACANTATAACCCGAACGGGTAGTAAGACGCGGTGCTAAGTATTATTATTATAATATCAGAACACAAGTTACAAACGATCCCTGATAGCCATTAAGGTCGTTCGACAGTTAAAATTGTATTAGACAATTTTAACAATTCTATAGTTATAAGCTATAAATAATGATTCCAAATCATTACAGTTCACGAGTCATAAGGGGTCAAACTTATTAATTTATGCTTTTTGTGTACCATTTTTAAGGTAAAGTAGTTAAATGTATAAGGCTGAAATTTATTAAAACTAGCCATTCATATGAGGTATAGACTACACAGTGAAATATTTATAATATGTTACAGAAACATAATTTTAAATGTATAAGCAGTTTAAAAGTGGTACAGTTACATAATTTTTAATCAAAATATTGTTATATGTCGTTATTTAGAATTAATTTGGTTTATTAACCAATCCATTCTTTAGTTTTATTAATGTGTTCAAATTGATCATTGCAAATAAAGATTTGAAATGTATATTTCATGCAATTTCTTGTTTTGACTGTACCGATAGTAGAGACAACACTGACTAGCAGAACATAATATGCCCGGCCGGGGCAGAGAATCAGATAATCCAAACACACCCAGGTAAAGCAGTTCCTGATCTGGTGTTACTGGAATGAGCTAAGATACATTGATACTTGCTATCTTTTCCAAGATAACCCCCCTATGTTAAATTCCCTGCAAAGTTGTTATAAACTAACTAAAAAATAATTATCTGTGATAACTATTGTCGAATGACCTTAATTCAACAGCATGATAGAAGAAACTCAAATTCCACCAAAGATAAAATTAATCTTTTGGACATTCTGTGAATCAAACCTGTAGGACCTTAGCTCTATTAGGAGACTCTACAGTCTACAGTCTACAGTCTACAGT